>ML780592.1:0-21051 GCA_009831015.1 Picea engelmannii
CCGATGCCTTCTTCATTGGGATGCTTTCAAAACATGTGCCAGTACCCTGTTACGTCTTGGAGCCTGAGTGTCAATTTTAAAACCAAACTTTGCACACTACTCTCAACTGGATGCTGAACAAAAAATACCGCTAGAATCTAAATGGACATACTACTGGAAATTAAAAAAGAATGCTTGACCAACAAGCTTATTCACACACTCCTACCTACCCTAACTACTTAAATGAACTACAAATCAAGTGAAATCATAATTCCAATGCAAAAATGACAACATTTTATCCACTGTTTTTTTTCTTTTCACTTGCTTGTACCAAAGATTTTTTAACAATTCATTCAAAACTCCATCCATAAATCCAAATCTCAAAAAATCAAGAACATTTAGACTGTTTACTTCCTCCAAGAAAACTGCAATTGGATCTTCTAAAACATGCACAAAACAACTATATTGTTTCACCCCTTCCACCACATTCTTGTTTTCATGTGATTTAACCTGTTGATTTCCGTTGAGAAACTGACAGGTTTGTTGAGAAGTGTGGAAGTAATAGTTTCTTAAAACGTAAGACCACCATGGCTGAAGAAAATAGTCTAATGTAAAGTCACCCATATTTAATACAGACACCAATTTGTCACTCCCTTTATCCTTAATCTTGCAACCCACTATCCTCTGTAGATCTTGATTATAAAAAAATTTCATATAACATGCCATGGAATCATGAAACACATAAAAGAATGTTTCCTTTTTAGGAGCTAAGACAGAAAAACAATCTTCCTTCACACGCGTTTTTTTCTCTTGCTTCATTTCTTCCATATTGGGAATATTTTCGAATGAAATGCCAACAATAGGTGTGTCTACTCTTCCATACATATCAACAAAAACATTCATACATTCTCGAACATATTCAAATATGACATCCATATCATGTGCATCATCTTGTTCATTATCTTTTTGTATCTCTGATTGAGAAATGACAAGCGTTGTTTTGTTGCTTTCCTAAAACTCTATGTCATTTGTTTTTTTGTTGCTTAGAGTCTCCATAGATGCAGTTTTAGAATCCTCATCCATGTCTACGCCACTTAGAAATTGGACCACCACGTCATTTTCAGAGGAAGAAAGACAAATTTGAAACACTTTGTCTTGCTAGAAATATTATTGAATATCTATGTTAGTTTTAGGAGAAGGAAAATAACCTTTAACAACAATTTCATGATCAACTTCTTCTTCTCTTTCAATTTGGTGGTTAATACTAGGTTGCAACTCCGAATTGGAATATACTTTCAAGTAATCAGCTACATGATCATTTAGTTCATGTGAGTGTTGTTGGTCTTCTTTACTGATAACAATTTCCTCATGTAAAATAGTGCCCTTGTGAATGCAGTCAGACTTCC
Organism: Picea engelmannii; assembly: GCA_009831015.1. Taxonomy (NCBI): domain Eukaryota; kingdom Viridiplantae; phylum Streptophyta; class Pinopsida; order Pinales; family Pinaceae; genus Picea; species Picea engelmannii. Next base: position 1,386 of record ML780592.1, read on the forward strand.
CTGTTTCTTTTGTTATATCATGATTTTATTTCAACCATTCAAAGGAAGAAAAACATAAAGGAATGTAGTTTTCATTTGTAAGTCCACTTCTTTTTTCATATTCAACATCATGCCTTGAGGCTTTCTGTTTTGAAACATTATAATAAAAAAATCTTCAACAATTTAAAAGAAGCAAAATATAATGGCAACATTCTTTCATCTGATTCAAAATATCTTTCATTTTCTTCACTGCCTTCAATTCCTTTGGACTTCTGAACACACCCATTTTCATATTTTTTTTCGACCAATGGTTTCAATTTTTAACTGACAATATCTTCTACATAACAAGTAACACAATCGTCAGACACATGAGAAGATTGCTGCAATATATTGCCAATTTGTTCGAGTAAATTAGTGTGGTTTGGAATCAACACACATTCATTTCTTCAATGATGATATTAGTATTTTCTTTCAAAAATTTGAATGAAGAAAAGAATAAACGTAAAGAATTCCCTTCAACTGATTCAGTATTTTCTTCTTTGTAACTGTGATATGTAGGCTGATTTCTCTCATCATACTACTGAAAAGGAACATTTTCTAATAGATAACATGCATTTGGTTGTTATAGGAATTCATCCTCATAATCGTCATCATATTCATCATATATAGGAAAATCAACAATATATGAGATGTCATCAAATAAGAACAAACTTGGAACATCAACCCGCTCTTCAACAGACTAATTTGCAAATTCATCTTCTTGATTGTCTACAAATAAATACATAAAACAATCAGCCCCCCAATTATCATGGGATGGATTAGAAGCTAAATCAACACCTCTTCTTTCAACAAGTGGAATACAATTTTTTGCAAAATCATTAGCATTGGAAACTTCAAGAGGACCTACGATATCGTCAATTCTATGCTCAAGATTCCAATCAACTATTTTCTGTTCATATTCACTTTCATGTTCTTGAGAATTCAACCCCTCATTTTGGATCTGTTTACATGCTTGGATGTTGTGTTGAATGTCCTGAGAATCATTAAACATTTGTTGTAAGGACTTAGGTCTTCTTTCCATTAGGAGGAAAGACAAATCTGGATGAAGAGTAGTTGCATAATGGAGCATGGCAGCAACTTCAGTGGGTTGAATTTCTTTGGAAAAATTGTAGTAAATACTGGAAAACTTCCTGTTGAATGTAAAAATTGTTTCAATTCTCTGACTTTTCAAGGCATATAACTCTGTAAGCTATAGATCCAAATATTTATTCCTTCCCCAAAACTTTAAAAATACATTTTTCAATTCCTCCCATGAGCTAATTGTCTCTGGCTGCAAATGTTTAAACCAGTCTTTGGTATCACCCTTTAAGGATTGAGAGAAGGCTCTCTTACAAACATCATCATGATCAATCTCAAACAAATCTATAAAATTCTCAAACCCCTGGATTTGTTTTTCAGCTGAGATGGTATAAGGTTCCCCATCAAACATAGGTAGGTACTCATAGTGTTTTGGAGGAAAATCATGAAGGATGTGGGGTAAATTTAAGGGTCTGTATATATGATCAGTCTTGGAGGGTGTTGGATCAAGTGCAGGAGATGAAATATCAACCCTGGTTTCATGAGGCTCATCAACTTAGTTATGGTCATCACATGGCCCAGATGGAATTTTTTTATCAAAATCAGTGATACAGTGAGGATATGCATGTACAACTTTAAGAGGAGGATGTACAATTGCAAGATTCTCATGATCATCATTAGAATGAAACAGGTAAAGAAAAATTTGTTTGGCATGTTCAAGGAAGTAGCAAAGGCAACTTATAACAAACAATAAAATGCCTTGGAAAAAATCCAATTTTAAGTACTTGTTTTTTTACATAATGTATTTTCATACCTTTGTCAAGGGATCTCATTTTCCAATGGAGTCTCTGAATTACATTTGAATCTTGAGTGGAGTCACCAATAATGTTTTGGAAGCTAGATTCTGTATTGAGAGTGGAGTCGCCATTGAAAATTGAAATTTATGGATTCTTCTACCAATGGAATCACCTTCAAACTCATTTTTTGATGTGTGGAGTCACAAGAGAAGGAATAAATCCAATATGTGTCTAAGTGTCTAATTCTCTCAAACCTTAGAACTCAACCATGTTGTTCTTTCCCAGGGAAAATTTTTCAATTTCGTCCCCGACAACGATGCCAGAATGTTAACACTCTGTAAATTTTTTCCGGATGATAGAAAAACAACAAAGGTAATTGTTTCAACCAGCTTTAGAGATGAGGCACTAGCCTGCTCAACTCAGAGAGGGGTCTCTCATGTCACTTAGTATTTATTTGATAACCAATGATTAGATTTGGTTTATGTTGTGGGTGTATTATAAAGTTGTTGAAGAAATGGGGGTGACATTTGGGCTATGGAGTCAGAAATGAATAAAGCAATAGCAGGTCATTAGAATTATCTAGAGGAGAAAGGCTAAGTGATGCAATGAGTTTGAGTTTTCAAATTGAAATTTGCATGACGAAAGAAGAAAAAGGGAAACACATAACTGCATCAAAGCATATTAAAATGAATTCTGAATTAGTTGAGAAGAGAATCACATGAATTTAAATTGCTAAGTCTAGAGAATCATCAGAAGAATTTCGTACTTTTAACTCTCCAATTTAAATGAAGAAATTGTAAATGGAAATTTAAAGACATAGGAAGCACACACTATGAAATAACGCATAACTCATATCACAGCCAATTAGAATATTTTCATAAACAGTTCAAAAATTGCTTATGCATCGTATATCCAGTTTATCTCCATGATTTTACAAAGTCTACCTGCAATGAGGGAAGGCCCCCTTTTCCCTCCATACTTTCTTTATCCTTGGAATGATATATATAGAAAATTTACATGCAGAATTAAAAACGAATCACCTTCCCCACATTCTAAAGATAGAGATCGATTACACAAAAGAGTAACACATAACAACTATTCTCCTACACTATAGGGAGCGTTATAAACATGTCTGAAATATCTGAGGTTTTTTTCATTGAACGCCACATGTCCAAAATTTTCTGAAACGTACTCAATACAACCTGAGAACTTATTCCATCTTGGTGATTTTTTCTTTTAGAGTGTTCAACCAGACTGGTTGATTTTCCCCAATGCTTTCGACTGCCCCAACTCTGATTCCTGTCTTTTGTCGCTTTCTCCACTTCCTCTTTACTGCTCATTTGTAGAGGTTTTCCACATGTCCATTGATGATTAAATCCCTCATGATAGGATTTAGTTTGACCTCTAATTCTAGTTCTATCACAGGGTCAGTATGAAATTTAGTTGCTAATATCTATGCAATTGACTTCTCTTTCTTACTCATTGATGGATTTTCCATGTTAGTTGAAAGTCCTAGTTCACTGAATGTTGTTTGATCGTCTTTGTCCGTGTTTCTCAGTTTTGCAGAAAACATGATTGTCGTCTTCCTTAACTTCAAATAAATTACGAAGTTGATCCAATTTAAGATTACTCTACTTACGAATGAAGCGTTGATTGCCCAGAAAAGAATAGCGCCATCCATATTTTGAAGAGTGATAGTCATTGAGTTTTAATCATGAATTGCTGACAAGAGTACCTGCAGGTACGGTGGTTTATCACGTTTGGTCAATCTATTTCGAATGATGAGCCTTTGATTTAGTTATCTGGTGGCACTTACCTAGCATCGCATGGATGTAAAATACCTGAACGAGTGGCATGAGGTGATTTGACCGAAAATCTCCTTTCCCCACACAAATTGTTGATTTTTTTGTATTCAAATGGAATTAGAACACATGACATTGGGGTGTGGTTGAGCGGTTTCATGCTCACCTACATTTCCCCTCAATAAAATTTAGGGAGCGTCACATGTCTATGTTTTGAAACCGTGGTATTTCCCCGGCCTTCCCTCAAACATTTATCCTCCGCGCTACATCAATATCCTCTATGCTTCTTGGTCGTCGATCTGGACCGCTCCAAGATCTACGATATGCCAGGATTTAGAAACTTCTGACATCAGGGATTTGGGGATGATGGTTTTAGGTAGACCATTGTTCACCTTGATGTACCTCTAAAGGTGCCACATGCCCATGAAACAAAACCATATTTTTCCCTGGCCTTCCTTAGAATAAATAACTCTCGTACTATTTCAATGCTCGATATGGTTTTTGACCATTGATCTATGACACCTGAGATCTGTGGTTGGCCAAGTCCCATCACTTCCATGTCTCCTCTATATTTTTCCATGCACCGTTATATGTGACCATTCTTCTCTAAACTATCATGCCTCCACAATGATGTATCTCCTCGCTAAATTTCTGAGACCTCAAACCTGTCTGAAAATTGTTATGGTGATAACATAGGCTCCTATTGGGGATGTTATCCTCCCTATGAAGTAGTAAAGAACTGTAGACCCGGTGTCTTCTTGATTGGGCTTCTTTCAAAACAATTAAAGGTACCCTGTTATGTCTTGGAGCTTGAGTGTTAATTTTAAAACCGAACTTTGTACACTACTCTCAACTGGATGTTGAACAAAAAATATCACTAGAATCTAACTATACATACTACTGGAAATTAAAAAAGAATCCTCGACCAACAATCTTATTCACACACTCCTACCTACCCTAATTGTTGAAACAAACTTCAAATCAAGTGAAATCATAATAACAATGCAACCATGACAACATTTTATCGACTGTTTGTTTTCTTTGAACTTGCTTGTACCAAATATTTTTTGACAATTAATTCAAAACTCCATCCATAAATCCAAATCTCAAAAAATCAAAAACATTTGGACTATTTACTTTCTCCAAGAAAACTGCAAATGAATCTTCTAAAACATGCACAAAACAACTATCCCATTTCACCCCTTCCACCGCATTCTTGTTTTTATGTGATTTAACCTGTTGATTTCCTTAAAGAAACTGATGGGTTTGATGAGAAGTCTGGAAGTAATAGTTTCTTAAAATGTAAGACAACCATGGCTGAAGAAAATTGCCTGGTGTAAAGAGAACCATATTTAATACATACACCAATTCTTCACTCCCTTTATCCTTAAGCTTGCAACCCACTATCCTCTGTAGATCTTGATTATAAAAAAAAATCATATAATGTGCCATGGAATCATGAAACAAATAAAATAATGTTTCCTTTATAGGAGCTAAGACAGAAAAGAAAGCTTCCTTCACAAGTGTTTTTTTCTCTTGCTTCATTTCTTCCATCTTGGGAATATTTTCAGATGAAATGCCAGCAATAGGTGTGTCTACTCTTCCATGCATATCAAAAAAAACATTCATACATTATTGAACATATTCAAATATGACATCCATATCATGTGCATCATCCCTTTTATTATCTTTTTGTATCTCTAATTGAGAAATGGCAGACGTTGTTTTGTTGCTTTCCTGAAACTCTATGTCATTTGTTTTTTCACTGCTTGGAGTCTCCATAGATGCATTTTTAGAATCCTCATACATGTCTAGGCCACTTAGAAATTGGACCACCACGTCATTTTCAGGGGAAGAAAGACAACTTTGAAACACTTTGTCTTGCTGGAAATATTGTTGAATATCTATGTTAGTTTTAAGAGAAGGAAAATAACCTTTAGCAACAATTTTTTGATCATCTTCTTCTTCACTTTCAATTTGGTGGTTAAGCATAGGTTGCAACTCTGAATTGGAATATCCTTTCAAGTAATCAACTACATGATCATTTAGTGCATGTGAGTGTTGTTGGTCTTCTTTAATGATAACAATTTCCTCATGTAAAACAATGCCCCTGTGAATGCAGTCAGACTTCCCTGTTTCTTCTGTGATATCATGATTTGCTTTCAGCCATTCAAAGGAAGAAACACATAAAGGAATATAGATTTCATTTGTAATTCCTCTTCATATTCAACATCATTACTGGAGGATTTTTTATTTGAAACATTATAAACATTTTTCTTCGGCAATTTGAAAGAAGCAAAACATAATGGCAAGATTCTTTCACCTGATTCAAAACCTCCTTCATTTTTTTCACTGTCTTCAATTCCTTTGGATTTATGAACACACCCATTTTCAGATTTATCTTCGACCAATGGCTGCAATTTTGAACTAACAAGATCTTATACATAACAAGTAACAGGGTCGTCAGACACATGAGAAAATTGTTACAATATCTTTCCAATTTGTTCCAGTGAATTAGTGTGGTTTGGCATCAACACACATTCCTTTGCTTCAATGATGATCTTAGGATTTTCTTTCAATAATTGAATGAATAAAATCATAAAGGTAAAGAATTCCCTTAAGCTGATTCAATATTTTCTTCTTTTTGACTGTGATATGTAGGTTGATTGCTCTCATTATACTGCTAAAAAGGAACATTTTATGATAGAGAACATGCAGTTGGTTGTTCTAGGAAGTCAGCCTCATAATCGTCATCGTATTCATCATATATAGAAAAATCAATAATATATGTTTTGTCATCCAACAAGAACAAAATTCGAACATCAACCTGCTCTTCAACAGACTGATTTGCAAATTCGTTTTCTTGTCTATCTACAAATGAATACATAAAAAAATCACCCCCCTGCTTATCATGGGGTGGATTAGAAGCTAAATTAACACCTCTTCTTTCAACAAGTGGAATGCAATTTTTTTCAAAATCATTAGCATTGAAAACTTCAACAGGACCTATGATATTGTCAATTCTATGCTCAAGATTCCAATCAATTATTTTCTGTTCATATTCACTTTCATGTTCTTGAGCATTCAACCCCTCATTTTGGATTTGTTTAGATGCTTGGATGTTCTGTTGAATGTCCTGAGCATCTTAAACATTTGTTGTAAGGACTTAGGTCTTATTTCCATCAAGAGGAAAGACAAATTTGAATGAAGAGTAGTTGCATAATGGAGCATGGTAGCAACTTCAGTGGGTTGAATTTCTTTGGACGAATTGTAGTAAATATTGGAAAACCTCTTGCTAAATGTAAAAATAGTTTCATTTGTTTGAATTTTCAATGCATAGAACTCTGTGAGATGTAGATCCAAATATTTATTCCTACCCCGAAACTTTAAAAATACATTTTTCTATTCCTCCCATGAGCTAATTGTCTTTGGCTGCAAATGTTTAAACCAGTCTTTGGTATCACCCTGTTGGCAACCATCTCATTTTTTTATCCTATCTCTATAAGCCCCCTACACAAGTGTTTTGGAACCCTTGATTCTCATCGCAAGTTTTTGAATAAAACAACATTGTCATTTTGCGCATTTGCACACCTGCCTTCTGTTCTAGCTTTCACGAATGCAAGCGTGAAAACTTTGATTTCGAAGTCACGTCAATGGCATTAAAATCGTCACTGGATTATTATGGTCACTCTTGTCTATGTGTTCATAGCATTTCCAATTTAATTATAGTCTCACAGTTGACAAGACACCAAAATCTTTACTCATTTGGCATTTTTGTTGTTAATATGATTTCAATTTTTATGAGACTGTGATGATTTTCTAATGATTTTGATTCAATCGTTGATTTATTGGTGGTTTGATGTACTTTGATCAAATTCATTGGCACATTGGTTTCATGAAAACACATTGACATTATGGATTAGACCCTTGGCGCAATCATTTTATACAACATATATTTGTTATGATCGAACCCTTGGTGTTGATTCGGAAACAATTGTTTTGATTTTAAAACCATGCAAATACTATTGCTCGTGTAAAAGATTTGGGTCGAATCACCATATTTTTCATTAATTGTTTGAATGGAATTTGATTTTAACACATCGCAATAGTAATTTGAATCATCATATGCATCGTCATTTGTACATTGGGAAATGACTTTTTTGCATGGGTTGATCTAGCTCTACCACCCTTGCACACTCAGGCATTAATGCCTCCCTCCTATCCTGGGTTACCTCTATTGGTTTTCGGGGAATCCTGTGAGCTATTCGATCTTGTGTTTACCCTGAACAAACCCTTGTGCGTTTACCCTACTCACTGTGTGCCCTTGCCTATGGCACCTGCGGTGCGCATAGAGCCTAATGGTAGCCAAACACTCTTGCTATTCGACAATGCCCTTGAAGATTTGGAAAATAGTGGTTGGTTGGTGTTTATCCAAAGATTTGAGGGTTTCAACCTTTCGGTTTCCCAGCAATTCGCCCTCACCTTCGACGAATTCAGGGCTAAGGTCGGAGACATACAACTCAAGCTAAATGAGGAATTCCTAAGCTCAGTTACAGGACTACTAGCTACAGGGAAAAGGTGGTTTAAAAATTACAAAGTAGATGAGGTGTCATGGCCGCTCCTATTCACATAAAGAAAGATTGTTAGTTGTGATAGAGGTATGCCTCTCGCTACCCTCAAACAAAGGTGGCACAATCTTTTGGCAATTGTTAAGCAGTTTGTGACCTGCGAAGGTCGTTATGGCTTGGTATTTCTGTATCATCTTCGGTTATTGATGAATTTTATAGGCTACCCTCTGAATATGCCACATTATCTTTTGCGTAGTCTGTACAAGATGTCCAAAAGATTCAAGCGTGAGAAGGCTGATAGCAGCCTTTTCCGTCACTGCTTGATCAAAGTTATTATCATCCACCATTTGAGCCTTAAAGGTGACTGTTGGCAAGCCTTCCTATCAAGGAATGGCTTTGCCACTCCTGAGTCTGTCCAAGTGGACAAGGTGGTGGTTACTGAAAATCTAGTTGGACCAGCCGTGCCACTTCAAATCCTTCTACCCCCTGTCAAACCCTCAGATTTCCCCGACGTGGACCTACCCGATACCATAACCAACCCGTGTGCTAAAGAAAATACTAAGGTCGTCAAAAGGCCTGTGAGGAAGAAAGGAAAAGGTGATGATGTTGTCAATAGTAAGAGAAAGAGGAACGCACGATGGATATCCAGATGTGCTAGGAACAAATGCAAGTCAAACGTTGACCAGAAGCCAATAGTGTTGAGCGAGGACTCAGACTCTGAAATTGAACATTTCTTGATTGAGGAATACCCCTATTCCCATGGCCTATGCTCTATGGAACCCTATGACTATGTTTCCAACTTACCTCCATGCCTCAAAAACGACCCAAACTACCCGGGAATCAAGCTTCACAATCAAACCCCTGGTAACTTGAAAGAACCCTCGCCTGTGATTCCAAAGCCCGATCAATCACCTTGCACACAATGTAATGCCTGGCTTGAATGTTATTACACCGACGTTCCCCTGTTGCAATCTAAGATCAAATCATTAGAAGAACAGGTGACAGTCCTATCAAAGGAGAACGAAAGGATACAGGCCAACGAGAAGAAACAAAAAACCACCGATTCAATTGTCTTCAGAAACGTCGAGGAAACAACGACCTTTGTCAATTCCAAGTTATCATGATCGAATCATTTTCTTAATGCCCAGGTATGTGTTTCAACATCTTTTTGTTTTATGAGTTGGTTTGAATTAGGGTAATCGATTGGGTTTGCTTTCGATTAGTTCTGTTTGTTTTTAATAGATTCAAAACAATCCTGTTGACTTCGATTTACTAGAAACAATTTTGTTTTGTTTTGAATAGATATTTTCATTTGGATTATGATTGCATTCGACCTGTATAAAAGATTTGTTTCCTAAAATCGTGTAGATATGTTTTGATTGATGCGATTTTGCATAACGATTGTGTCGACCCTAAACTGGCTTGATTCATTTCTTTTGGCTTGATTTTGAGATGATTCTGTATGCTTGGATTAGCATGGATATTCATGTATGCAATGCATCAATATCAAAGATTGGTTTGACAAATACAAGGTAATCTATTGATTCACAAAATGACTCTGTTAGTTTTGATTTTGAAAAACGATTATGTTAAGTTCGGATTGACATATTTTGTCTCTATTGAATTCGTATGAAAGACTTGGCTAAATCGATTATAGTCTATTTTGAAATTGGTTCAAGAGATGATTTTGTTGGTTCCCCAACTGTCAATCGATTCTGTCTGTTTCAAATTGGTAATAAAAGTTGTTTGACAAATCTCACATATCCTGTTATCATTTGATTAATTCAATTACAATTTCATTTGTTTCGATTTGAATACAAGTTTTGATTCGTTGTGGTATGAATGATTCGCTTTGTTTGGAAATAGTAATTAAAGATTTGGTTTAATAGGTACGATATATTTCTATTAGATTTGGATTGATTAAAAACGATTCTGTTTTCAAATTAGACCAACTACAGAATCGCAAGATTTTGTAGCTAGTCTTAAAAATTAGATTTTTGTCAATTTTATCAATAAAACATTATCTAAACCTCTGTATTCTTGTCCACTTTCAGGTGCATACAAATTTCAATGACAAATTGGACATGTTGTAGCAGTTTAGATATAGTTTTCAGTTGTTAGTCATAGGCAAAAATAGGGACTTGGGAGATTATTCCCAGAATTTTTGTAAACTGCTTTGACAATTCCCACAAGGATGTTTTACCCTGTGGTCTTTAAATACTTGTTATTTTTTGTAATGAACCCATCATCAATTGTTGGGAGAACCAGACTATGGATTTATAATGATATAGACTGGGATGAAACTTGATGTCTTGTAACAGCTTTAGCTTTCAATATATCAAACTTTTATTTCAAGTTTTCTTCATATTAGTTTGCAATCAATTATCGACTACTTTAGCTATCATGATTCATTGCAAGTGATTTGGTTTATGTGTTATTCATATCTGATCTCTCTTATTTTAAATGTACAACATTTACTTTGTTTCAATTTAATGAATTAAAGGTTTACCTTCTTCATTAAATGAATCATTTTGTACAAATCTTTGCACACAGATTTATCCAAATGCGATGATTTGTAAACTATAAGATTGTTGTCATTTTTTATGTCTTGTTTGTCCTGTCATTTATATTCGAAGAGCACTGCTGCTTCCTGTTTACGAGAAGCTTGTGGATAATCTAGTGCAGGTTTCCTCCCACTGAACAGTTAAATCAACTATTGGATACAGGACAAACTTGAAGCGTTACTTCAGGTCAGTTTGCTATTTGTTATTTAATAGTTAATTTATTAGTGTTATTTAAGTAGTTTACATAGATATATAGTTCAGATTTATAGTTAGGATTATTATTTTAATTGTTCAGCTTAGATAGTTTCCATTTTATTTCTTTCTCATAAAATTGTAAAAATAAAAAATAAAAAACAATATTTTTGTTATCATAGGACAGTTACAAATGATTTTAGCAGGTTTTCATTTAAAATCTGTAATCTATAAATATTGTACATTTGTGATTAAGATTTAATCCTATCAATAATTGGACATTTAATTTCATAGAATTATTGTTGTATGGTATAGACAATAGATTGTATATATTTATTTCAGATTTGTTTATTAGTTTGTTTTAATTATCGTTTTCATTTAGATTAGTTCCTTTAGTTAGTTTCTTTCATTTTCCTAGGATTTAGATTGGCCAACGGAGCCGTTAAACCCGTCAGGGTGGATCATCCCAAATGACTTGGGTTATTTAGACAAACCCAGACCAGATCGACTCTTCCAGTTGGCGAGTGTTCATTTTCGCCCGTCAACAAATGGCGCTAGAAGGAGGGCCTGTAATTTATTAATGGCACGAGGCGGTCGTAAGACTCCTCCACCACCTAACCGCTCACCTATAGTGACAAGAATTCATTCGAACAACAACATCCCCCGTCAAACAGAAACCACATCAAACGACGATCTAGGGATCACAGTTGAGCCAACAACCCCAAATCCTACAGGAGGTGATGTACAAGATATTGTTCGCCAATCTCTATTGAGAACACATAGTGCCTTCACCCATTTAAGGCAACCAAATCGACCTTTGGAACAACCTTTAGATTTCTCTAATATCAGAGAACAGCTCAGAGGCAATAACCTCACTTTAAACCCTTCAGATCCAATCCTCACTCCTACTGCAGGAGGATCTGGAATACCACCCTCACCACCTCCATCATCTCCTTCTTCTTTGGGAGAAGACTCTTATGATGAAGGAAGTTCCCCTTCTTATCCTTCCACACCACCTACACCAATGGCCAACCAGAACAATCCTGCCAGACCTTGGCTCAACCAGGATGCAGTAGTCGTACCTGGAGCACAACATCCCTTACCCAAACATCCAGAGAAGTGGCTTCCCAAGTTTGACCCTGACTCTAAACAGATCGCTGAAGATCACATTAAAATTTTTATGTTAACCATAAGACTCCGGAATGTCGAGCACAAAGACGTAGTCTGTAGGTTGTTCCCCTATACTTTCGAGGGAACTGCCTCTACCTAGTACTTTTCCCAACAAACCCATACCATTGTGTCTTGGGAGAAATTCGAATCATGCTTTCTGGAAAAATTCGGAGACGGTAAGTCTCCGGAAGTCCTAGTCCTAGAGATTTCTAACTTAAGAATGAACCCAAAAGAGAAAATTAAAGACTTTAATCAAATATTCTTAACACTTAAGAACCGAATCCCTATAGATTCCATGCCTGTCGAGAATCTTATCATAGCATACTATACTAAAGCCTTGCATCAAAGTATATCCCTTTGGGTTAAACAATCCAAGAAATCCACGTTGTTATAGGCCTTTGAAGAGGCAAGCCAGATTGAAAAAGACATCCTCATTTTAAAATACGCTACTAGCAACAAAACAAAGACTAGTTCATCTTCCAAAAAGAAGATCGAAATCCTTCCTAGACCTGCTCAAAATAAAACACAACCTGAAAGCTCGGACTTAGAAAACTTAACTAAAGTCCAAAAACTGTCAAATCAAGTTATAGATTTGAAAAGGATGGCCGAAGAAGCTTCCTCGAGAAAAGGGCCTTACAAACCCCCATTCAGGAAGCCTTTTCCCACCAACCGACCTAATCCAAATACCGAGGGCCTTAATCTAGAAAGTCTGCAATACGCCCTTCAAACAATTCTAGAAGCCCAGGATAACTTGATGCCTCTTTATATTTCTGAGGAGGTTGTTGAACAAGAGACAGTTCAATAAGAAGAATCTTCTCTAAACATTTTTGGACACTTCTCGGATAGCATCTTTCAAGCTAACTTCGAGACAGTTCATCCCTACAATACTAGGAGTAAGACAACAAACAAACCTTCTTCCGAAAACACTACGACTTTGCCCCCAAAGCAATCTAAACCAGCTAAGACTAAACAGAGTCATGTAAAACCCAACTTAGATTATGATTTAGTTGAAGATCTTAAAAATTTAAGGGCCAACATTTATGTTTATGAGTTATTAAAATTTTCGTTTCTGCTACAAAAAATGTTACAAAATATCGTAGAGAATAGAAAAAATGGTAATTCGAACAAGGTTGTTCAGAACAAAATTTCTCAGAAGACTTCCACTAAAAGTAATTTTGATCCTCATGATAAAGGAAGCCTTCCTATAAATAATGTAACAAATGTAGATAAATTAGCTTTAGAAACTACGAGTAAAAAACCACAAACATCCACACTTAGTAGTCGCAGAAATGTACCTCCATTTTTGTTAACTTTCGAAATCTTTAATAGAAACATGCATAATTGTATGGTAGACTCAGGGGCGTCATCCAATGTGATGCCATGGTCTTTGTGCCAGAAGATTAATGTTGAAGTTGAACCATCCACTTTAAAAATCATCCAACTTGATCGAACTAGTGTTAAAGTCATGGGCGAATTAAGGAATGTGCTTATAAGATTATTGTCTAACCCCAAAGTTCATCAAGTGATTGATATTATTGTTGTGGATATTCCAGAAGTGTATGGTCTTTTTCTAAGCAGGGACTGGTCGGAGCAGCTACACGACTATTTTGCGATAGATTGGTCTCACCTGTGGCTTCCAGAGAACGACAAGCCCAACAAAATCAAGGTAAATCGTGAACACTACCTCAAGTTCACGGTCACAAATTTGAATGATCCCAACGAACCATTTACACTTTCTACCGATTCACCCGAAATACAAGGGATGGATACCTTTTTCGGTAATTTCATGGACGAGACCTTAGCTATTACCAACTCAGAACATCAGTTCGAGATTGTAGCATATGTGCAGCCAACAGCTTCTACACAATGGTCTCATGCACCCGATAAAAATCAAATTTGGTCTCTTTATTTTGACGGGTCAAAATCTAAAGAAGGAGCTAGTGCAGGCTATGTTATTATTGATCCGGCAGGTAACAAAACCTTGATTGCATGTAGGTTAGAATTTGAATGTACTAATAACACAGCAGAATATGAGGCTTTACTGCAGGGCCTCAGAAAAGATTTAGACATGAACATTCAAAACTTGACTGTCTTTGGCGATTCTGAAATCGTGGTTAGACAAGTAAGAGATTCTATCCACTGTCTGTCTTTGCATCTTAAAAGCTACCAATTCGAGGTATGGAATTTAATGAATAAATTTTCTTCTTTCAATATAAATTCTATTCCTAGATTGAATAATTCTGAAGCTGATCTATTAGCTAACGTAGCTTCCAAACTCTTTCCTGCAGAAGGCTTGTCCCCAAATTCTTTCTCCGTCAAACTGTTGTTCAGGCCATCTGTTCCCGACAACATCATGAACTGGAGAGTCTTTGACGATGATCAACATATCATTAGCTTCCTTCATATGGAAGAAACCTTCCAAGGTGCGGTGATTGATGAATGCACTCACGACGACAATTTGTGCGATTTCACAGTAATACCAGATTCAAGAACTCCTGAATATTCATCGGACATGGTAAATTCGATCCCTAAGTCTGTAGTTAGATTAGAGAAATTTTACGATATTCAAGATAAATTCAAAAAATTGGTCAACTATAAAACCAATAGTTCCTCTTTATCATATGAAAAAGTAAACTTAGGAACTAACGACAATCCGCAGTGCATTAATTTAGGGGTTGGGTGTTCTGAACAAGAAAAAGTTGCATTCATTAAATTGTTTAAAGAATTTAAAGATGTTTTTGCGTGGACGTATGATGACCTTAAAACTTTCGACCCCAACATCATACAACACGTCATTCCTGTGAAACCCCAAACCTTGCCCTTTCAAAAAAAATTAAGAAAAATGCACCCTAAGCTCGAACCGACTGTCAAAAAAGAATTAAATAAAATCCTAAATGCTAATATAATTTTCCCAGTTAGGCACACTCAATGGGTTTCTAACCTCGTCCCTGTCCGGAAGAAAAGTGGGGAAATTCGACTATGCGTCGATTTCCGAAACCTTAATAGAGCGTCTGATAAAGACAACTATCTTGTCCCACCCATGGAACAGATCCTTCAACAGGTATCTGGTTCTGAGAGGCTATCTTTATTGGATGGTTTCTCAGGGTACAACCAAGTCCTGATGTCACCTCTAAACCAACTTAAAACTACCTTCCGCACTCCATGGGGCACATATGCTTATCGAAAAATGCCCTTTGGACTGATTAATGCTGGTGCCACTTTCCAGCGAGCGATGGACATCTCTTTCTGAGGCTTAATCAATCAATTCATTGTAGTTTACTTAGATTATGTTACTGTATTTTCAAAAAACAAAACCGATCATCTAGCTCATTTAAGAGCCGTTCTACAACGATGTCATAAATACGACATTTCCTTGAATCCTAAAAAATCTATATTCACAGTAGAACAAGGTAAAATCTTAGGATTTATTGTGTCAAGCAAAGGGATGATTATCGACCCCGAAAGGACTCAAGTCATCTCAAAACTTCCCCCTCCTACATCCAAAAAGTTTGTGCAGTCTTTCTTGGGCTAGATAAACATTGTTAGGAGATTTGTCCCCAGTTTCTCCAAAATGGTCAGACCTTTACATAACCTAATTAAGAAAGACGCACAATATCATTGGGGAACCTTAGAAAATCAAGCTTTTAATGCAATAAAAAAGGCCATAATAGATGCTCCTTCTCTCATGAGCCCCGACTTTTCACAGGACTTCACACTCTACACTTTTTCTTCTGACCGTTCCTATGCTGTCGTCCTAACTCAAAAGAACCCTGAAAACAATGAAGTACCCATTGCCTTTATGAGCTCTGCTTTCAAAGGCGTGGAACTTAATTACCCAGTAGTAGATCATCAAGCCTACGCTATTTTCAAAGCATTCAATCACTTCCGGTCTTATCTTTTGAAATCTAGGATGGAAATTATTGTCCCTTACCCAGCCGTCAGGAATCTGTTAGTGCAGAAAGAGTTAGGTGAAAAGAGGGCTAACTGGGTTACTTCCTTGCAAGAGTATGACATAGAAATTACCCCAGCTCAGATAGTGAGAAGCCAAGGGTTATGAAAGTTAGTTGCTGATTCAACAGCAGGACAGCAAGAAGAGAACGATAGGTCAAACCTAGGACAACACAATCAAAATGCAATCTGTTGTGCAAAAAACTCTGTCAGTCTGTGGTATGACGATATAAAATTCTGTCTTAAACATGGGTCAACCCCCCGTCACCTGGATCCAACTAAAAGAAGAGCGTTAATATTAAAGTCTGCCTCCTTTCATTTGGTTAATGGTATTTTGTTTTGTCAAAATTTTGATGGCGTACTGATGCACTGTCTTGAGAAAGACGAAGCAGAAAAAGTCTTGCTAGAGTTTCCCATGCCTTGTGGCCGTAAGTGTATTATCTGTCAAAAAGCATCAGGGCGGTTACAGAAACCAGCCTTTCCTTTGCAACCTGTTTCAGTAGACTCCCCTTTTTAGTAGTGGGGTCTTGATATTATAGGTCTAATCAATCCGCCATCCTCACAGCAGCATAAGTTTATCATAACAACCACAAATTATTTCACCAGGTGGTCTGAAGCTTCCACCTTAAGAACTATGAATACCAGTCAGGTAATTGCCTTTTTAAATTCGAATATTATTACTTGTTTTGGTATCCCTGACTGTTTAGTATTCGATAACGCTTCTTATTTTTCGTCTCTTGAGATGAGCGAGTTTTCTTTAGAAAAAGGAATTAAATTGAAGTATTCTGCCAGCTATTACCCCCAAGCCAATGGATTGGAAGAATCAACAAATAAGAATTTGATTAAAATCATCAAAAGAACGGTATCTGAGAATCACAAAAACTGGCACAATGCACTATTAAACACAATCTGGGCTGATAGGGTAACACCAAAAACTGTTGTAGGTAACTCTCCCTTCTTTCTCGTTTATGGCAGAGAAGCAATTATACCACCACACATTCTTCTTCCCTCACTACAGCTATCGCAGAAAATAGAAGAAGAAGACTGTCCCTCTTTGGAAAACTGAATTAACACCTTAATGAAGCTAGAAGAGGTAAGAGCCCAAGCTAAATGTAAGTTAGATCAACATCAGCTAGTGGTTAAAAGTTGGTTTGATGCCAACTCTACCTCTGATAGGAACTTCGAAGTAGGTGATCTTGTCTTGAAATGGGACAAATCTCATGAGGGAAAGGAGGAGCACACAAAATTTCAAAACTTATGGCTTGGACCGTTTTTAATTGCTGAGAAATTGGGTCCCAACTCTTTCCGATTACAGAGTTTAGAGGGGCAGCCTGACACCTATCCGGTGAATGGCCAAGCTCTGAAAAGATATTTCTCTTGATTACAACCCTTTGTACACTATGTATATATTTTTCTTTTATTTGCTTTTCTTTTACTATTTTGGTTTTGCATTTTTCTTTTTCGCTGATCAGTTTTTGTTTCTGGAAATACACATACCTACAATTTTGAACTGTTCAGACCAGGCAAATAGAAAATTCTTTCACTGAAATGACTGCTGAAAAATTGTATAAACATCAATTATATACTTCTGAAATTTGCATCTGTGTTGGAAAAAAATTGTTGTTTGAAAGAAGTTAACTGATTTCGATCTGTGAGTAAAGTCTATCACGATCATCTATTATCTTCTCACGTTGTCCCTGTTCCTTAAAGGAATGACTCAGAAGATGTCTCCCTGCCTTAAAAAGTTGGTTCTGTAAATAAACCATCTCTGGATTTTAATGAAGGACAGTTCTAAAAAATTCTGTTGAGGTCTGTAAAAAATGTGTTAAAATATCATAATTTTCTGCGTCACCCCGCTCAATTATATATCTTTAAAAACAAAATAAATCATTAAAAGAGCTGTGGGAAGTTCTTGTAAACCCACCAGGATGCTGAACAGGTCTGCTAGCAATGGGTAAATGCATGCATGACGCCAAGACAACTTCGTCGGGGTATTGAACAGGCCTACTGGCAGCGAAGCAATGTTGAGTATATGAAAATTCGTAAGTATGAAACCTCTTGACCTTAAAATGTCCTTTATTCTAATCTGGAACTTCTTGGAAGGATACAGATGTCAAAGTGGGTTAAATGGAAACCCTGTCAAGGCTATGGACGCCTGCTGGCAACAGTGGCTCTGTCAACAGTATTGGGTATTTTATCTTTAATATCATGGATCGCTTGTCTTAAGACTGTTACCAGTTTTCATCCTTTAAACACTACTAGAGTATTTGATTAATGATGATGTTTAAACGATTTTATGGTTGTTATTTTTGAGTTAGAATTTTTCTCATTATCATAATCTGAATTTGTTCTTTTGGCAGAGATAACTGCTTCTACCAGCGTGTCGCCATTGTTGGCAGCCATCTTGTTTTTTTATCCTATCTCTATAAGCTACCTACACAATTGTTTTGGAACCCTTGATTCTCATCACAAGTTTTTGAATAAAACAACACTGTCATTTTGCGCATTTGCACACCTGCCTTCTGTTCTAGTTTTCACGACTGCAAGCGTGAAAAGTTTGATTTCGAAGTCATGTCAATGACATTAAAATCATCACTGGATTATTATGGTCACTCTTGTCTATGTTTTCATAGCATTTCCAATTTAATTATAGTCGCACAGTTGACAAGACACCAAAATCTTTACTCATTTGGCATTTTTGTTGTTAATATGATTTCAATTTTTATGAGACTGTGATGATTTTCTAATGATTGTGATTCAATCGTTGATTTATTGGTGGTTTGATGTACTTTGATCAAATTCCTTGGCACATTAGTTTCATGAAAACACATTGACATTATGGATTAGACCCTTGGTGCAATCATTTCATACAACATATATTTGTTATGATCAAACCCTTGGTGTTGATTCAGAAACAATTGTTTTGATTTTAAAACCATGCAAATACTATTGCTCGTGTAAAAGATTTTGGTCGACTCACCATAGTTTTCATTAATTGTTTGAATGGAATTTGATTTTAACACATTGCAATAGTAATTTGAATCACCATATGTGCCGTCGGCATTGGGAAATGACTGTTTTGCATGGGCTAATCTAGCTCCACCACCCTTGCACACTCAGGCATTAATGCCTCCTTCCTATCCCGGGTTACCTCTGTTGGTTTTCAGGGAAGCCTGTGAGCTATTTGATCCTGCATTTACCCTGACCAAACCCTTGTGCATTTACCCTGCTCACTGTGTGCCCTTGCCTATGGCACCTCTGGTGTACATAGAGCCTAATGGAAACCAAAGACTCTTGTTGTTCAACAATGCAGGTGAAAATTTGGAAAATAGTGGTTGGCTGGTGTTTATCCAAAGATTTGAGGGTTTCAACCTTTTGGTTGCCCAACAATTCACCCTCACCTTCGATGGATGCAGGGCTAAGGTTGGAGACATATAGCTCGAGCTAAATGAGGAATTCCTAATCTCAGTTACAGGACTACCAGCTACAGGGCAAAGGTGGTTTAAAAATTCCAAAGTAGATGAGGTGTCATGGCCGCTCCTATTCACATCAAGAAAGATTGTTAGTTG
>ML780592.1:21151-41140 GCA_009831015.1 Picea engelmannii
GATCAATCTCAAACAAATCTATAAAATGCTCAAACCCCTGGATGTTTTTTTCAGCTGAGATGGTATAAGGTTCCCCATCAAACACAGGTAGGTACTCATAGTGTTTTGGAGGAAAATCATGAAGGATGTGGGGTAAATTAAAGTTATGTATCTATATTGAGTCTTGGAGGGTGTTGGATCTAGTGTAGGAGATGAAATATAAACCTTGGTTTCATGAGGCTCATCAACTTGGTTATGGTCATCACATGGCCTAGATGGAATTTTTTTATCAAAATCAATGATACAGTGAGGATATGAATGTACAACTTTAAGAGGAGGATATGAAATTACAAGATTCTCATGATCATCATTAGAATGCATCAGGTAAAGAAAAAATTGTTTGGCATGTTCAAGGAAGGAGCAGAGGCAACTTATAACAAACAATAAAATGCCTTGGAAAAAATCCAATTTTAAGTACTTGTTTTTTTCCATGATGTCTTTTCATACCTATGTCAATGGATTTCATTTTCCGGTGGAGTCTCTGAATTACATTTGAAGATTGAGCGGAGTCGCCAATAATGTTTTGGAAGTTGGATTCTGTATTGAGAGTGGAGTCGCCATTGAAAATTAAAATTTTTGGATTCTTCTACTAGTGGAATCACCTTCAAATTGATTTTCTGATGTGTGGAGTCACGGGAGAAGGAATAAAGATAATATGTGTCCAAGTGTCTTCTGCTTTTAGACCTTAGAAGTCAACCATGTCATCCTTTCCTAGGGAAAAGTTTTCAATTTCATCCTTGACAATGGCCCTAGAATGCTAGCACTCTGTATATTTTGTCCGGTTGATAGAAAAATGACAGAGGTAATTGTTTCAACCAGCTTTAGAGCTGTGGCACTAGCCTTCTCAACTCAGAGAGGGATCTCTCATGTCACTTGGTATTTATTTGATAATCAGTGGCTAGATTTGGTTTATGTTGGGGGTGTATTATAAATTTGCTAAATAAATGGGGGTGACATTTGGGCTATGGAGTCAGAAATGGGTAAAGTAGTAGTAGGTCATTAGAACTATCTAGAGGAGAAAGGCTAAGTGATGTAATGAGTTTGAGTTTTCAAATTGAAATTTGCATGGAGAAAGAAGAAAAAGGGAAACAGGTAACCGCATCAGAGCATATTAAAATGAAATATGAATTAGTTGAGGAAAGAATCAGATGAATTTAAATTGCTAATTCTAGATCATCATCAGATGAATTCCAGACTTTTAAATCTCCAATTTAAATGAAGAAATTGTAAATGGAAATTTAAGGACACAGTAAGCACACACTATGAAAGTAGATAGAACTCATATCAAAACCAATTAGAATCTTTTCATAAACAATTTAAAAATTGCTTCTGCATCGTATATCTAGTTTAGCTCCATGATTTTATAAAGTATACCTGCAACGAGGGTAGGGCCCATTTTTCCTCCATACTTTCTTTATCCTTGGAATGATCTATATAGAAAATTTACATGCGGAATTCAAAATGAATCACCTCCCCCATAGTCTAAATATAGAGATCGATTACACAAAAGAGTAACGCATAACAACTATTCTCCTACACTATAGGGAGCATTATAAACAGGTTTGACATATCTGAGGAGTTTTTCATTGAACGCCACATGTCAAATTTTTTTTGAAACGTACTCAATACAACCTAAGAAATTATTCCATCTTGGCGATTTCTTCTTTTAGAGTGTTCAACCAGACTGGTTGATTTTCCCCAATGCTTTCGATCACCTCGGCTCCGATTCTTGTCTTTTGTCGCTTGCTTCACTTCCTCTTTACTACTTGTTTGTAGCACCTATCCATGTGTCCATTGATAATTAAATCCCTCATGATAGGATTTATTCTAACCTATGATTCTTGTTTTGTCGTATGGTCAATATGAAATTTGGTTGCTAATATCCATGTAATCGACTTCTCTTTCTTACTCATTGATGGATTTTCCATCTTAGTTGAAAGTCCTGGTTCAATGGATGTTGTTTGATCGACTTTGTCCATGTCTCCCAGTTTTGTAGAAAACACGATTTTCATCTTCCTTAACTTCATAGAAATTAGGAAGTTGATCTAGTTTGATATTACTCTACTTACGAATGAAGCGTTGATTGCCTAGAGTAGAATAACACCATCCCTATTTTGAAGAGAGATAATCGTTGAGTTTTAATCATGAATTGATGACAAGAGTACCTGCAAATACGATGGTTTATCACGTTTGGTCAATCTATTTCGAATGATGAGCCTTTGATTTAGTTATCTAGTGGTGCTTATCTGGTGGTGCTTACATGGCATCACATGGATGTAAAGTACCTGAACAAGTGGCATGAGGTGATTTGACCGAACATCGCCTTTCCCCACACAAATTGTTGATTTTTTCGAAATCAAATGACATTATAACACGTGACATCGGGGTGCGGTTGAGAGGTTTCGCGCTCACCCCCTTTTCCCCCGATATACTTTAGGGAGCTTTGCGTGTCCACATTTTGAAACCGTGGTATTTCTCCGGCCTACCCTAAAAAATGTATCCTCCACACTGCTTCAATCTTCGATATGCGTCTTGGCCATTGATCTGGATCGCTCCAAGATCTACGGTCTGTCGGGCTTTAGCAACTTTCGACATTGGGGATTTTGGGAAGATAGTTTTAGGTATACTGCTTTTCGCCCCGATGTACCTCTAAAGGTGCCACGTTCCCGTGAAACACAAACACGGTGTTTTCCCTGGCCTGCCTTAGAAAAAATAAATCTCGTGCTATTTCAAAGCCCGATATGGTTTTTGACCATTGATCTATGACACCTGAGATCTGTGGTTGGTCGGGTCCCATCACTTCCGCATATCTGCTATATTTGTCCATGCACCGCTATATGTGACCATTCTTCTCCAAACTATCATGTCTCCACAACGATGTATCTCCTCGCTAAATTTTTGAGACCTCGACCCTGTCTAAAAATTGTTATGGTGATAACAAATCCAACATTGATCCACCATATCATAGGCTTAAGTATGAAGGGACCTGGCCCTTAGTGGTTTTATCCAGGGAAGGTGTCAAATTGTTTCCTGGCACAGCGCATTAAGGAAGCTTACAGATAAGTTGGAAGAGGAAATCGAGGTTACAATATAGCCTCTATACATGATGGTGCAGTGCACCTCACTTGCCAACTCATAGCTGGAAATCTCATAAAGAAGAACCACCCCACACAGGGCATCGGGTTTGTGGTGGAAATCGCAAGAAAATGTGTGGAGGGCATGCAGATGAACTCGACGAGATACCTTGTCAATGAAATAGAGAAATATTGTCGCAAATCCCAGGATTTGGGATGTGAATTCCACTACAGCTGGATGATCATTTTGATCACATTTATCACTTGGAAAATGCCTGAAGGAGACACCTTCCCAAATATCAAACCCTTGAAGCCATTGGCCGCTCGATTTCCAACCTTGTGGTACACCAATGACATGATGAAGCAATGGTAGTCCAATAATGTGTTTCATGCATACTACGAGCAATTGAAGGTTTCCATCAAATCATTTCCATGCATGACACTGTGCACCCTACACTAGTACCGACCAATAGAAAAGTTCTGTGCAGATCCTCATTTCATCTACATCACTGTGTGCAGAGATGAGAACAAGGAAGATTTACAGTCATACTACAAGATGATAGATGAAGACATGGATTAGATCACAAAGGAATGGTCGGAGGAATTTCTTGTGCATGTCGCTGATGCAGAACTCTTCGACACTGACACCATCGGAAGCCCCATAGTCACCCAGGTCGAGCATGTTAGACAATCCAGTGGGACGAAGAAGAAGAAAAATCAGGAGAAAATCCAGGATATAGAGAGCGATGAGGAGGACAATGCTTCTAAAGATAACGGGTCTAGCTCAGTTAGAGGATAAGGATAAGATGAAGCTAATGGAAAAGGAAGATGGTATAGAGAAGAAGAACAAGGAGTAGGTGAAGATACACCACCTAAAGACCCCCCTACTGGAACAATCACATCGCATAAGAGGAAGGTTTCTCCAAAGAAACCTTTAGTAAGGAAGAAGATGCGCGCTAATAAGCCCCAGTTGGAGGCCACACTCAATGAGGATGATATCAGTCTGGTCCGCAGAGATATGGAGAAATATTCCAAGGAAATCTTGGAGAGATATGGATAGAAGAAGGAGGAGTTATATGGAAAGATCGAAAAGGAATTAAAATAAGTACACAAATCTATTCAGTTTGTCCACGCGGTACCCACTGCACCGTCCTCATCACAGATTACAGAATTGGGGAATGAACCAGCCCAATTAAGAAAACTTGTGGATATGACAGAAGATCGACTTCAGAGAATCTAGGAAGAGAAGGAGAAGGCTACATAAGCCTTGAAACAAGATAAAGATGAATCCTTATAAAAATTACTAGTAGCACGGTACAGTCTAATTGCCTATGAAATTGAGAGAGAAGAGTTTTAGGCAATTCTCTAGGAGGAAAAATCCCATCTACAAAGAGAAAAGGAGTAGTTTCTTGCATAGTGGGCCATGGTCAAAGAAGTAGTGAGTAAGGCATGTCACTGTGTGTGAGGCTTGGCATAGGAGGATTAGGTCAAGGCTCAAGTGGTGAAGCTCGCTGAGACCGTCCAATAGCTTTAGGCTAGAATAACAGAACTGGAGGCCCAAGCAGTACTAAGAACGCCGCAGGAGGTGTGTGACCAAAGGGAGGAGACCGCTAAGAACACAATTGTAATAATAAGATCCCTAGCCTTGGAATGCAAAAAACTGAGTGATAGAAGTGCACAGACATATGAACGCCTTGCAGAGGATCCAAAGCTAAGGAATCAAGAAGCACAGTTATAGGAGGCGCAACAACATGTATTTTTAGTATAGGCGCAGATGAAGCTGCTCACAGTAGTTGAAAGAATGAAGAGATCCCAAGAGCACTGCGCAGTGCAGCAACATATCATTTCCCTCTAGGGAAAGGTGATGGAATTCACATAGAAGCTACAACCGGTGCAGGATGAAGCCTACCATATGTTCGAAGAGATTGATGGATAGGGATCACAATTGTACCAAGTGGTTGCATCAGTAGCACAACACCTGGAAGGGCTTGTTACTGAGTAGACAATCCAGGAGCTCACTGATCAGGAGGCTCAGGCAAAGAAGCAAGTAGAGGCAGCTCGATTTAATCTCGAGGCCTTCGAAGCAACGTTGTCTGGACCATAGTGAATTTGGATGAGTCACATGTGAGTGTTGGGGGCCTGTTGGCCCTCGACCAAGTTTTGAAGAAACCTTTGTCAGAGTTGACCCAATTTTGGACTTCGACACGATGGTCGAAGATGGAGTTTCTAGGTGGAGCTAAGATCACGGATCTCACCGATTTTGTGGGCTATGTGGACCCAGTAAGGGGTCCTCTAGGGATTGTTTAATGGGATTATGGGATGTCGGCCCATGGGGTTTACCCATGATTAGGCCTTATTGTAAGGGATTGTAAAGGAATAAATAAGTAAGAATGTATGGTAGAAGTAGAAATCTAATAAGAGGGAATTTCTCATAGCTAAGTGCAAGTAGTTTGAGTTTCTTTGTGCAACAAAATGTATATGTGTTAAAGATTTTTTCTCAATAGAGAGTTGGTTGGGTGCCTTGACCTAGTTTTGGAAGGAGGATCTAGTGCTCAGTGTGAAAATCTCATGTTTGGTGTGAAGCTTGAATCTATGACTTAGTGCACAGGAGTAATTGAATGTAATATATTGACTAATAATCAAGAAGGCGAAGTGGTTGGTGGACGTAGCCCCACACTTGGGTGAACCATGTATATCTTGTGTCTTTGGTGTGCTTTGTGTTGTGTTATTCATGTTATTTATCTGCTTAGTGCCTTGATTATTATGTATGATAGATAGATTTGTTGTTGCTTAGTTATTTACTTGTGTTAAGGTTGAATGGATGCTAGATCTAACTTATAATTTTAAGTGCCCTGGGTATATTGTCATTTGTTACTACGTCGATCTATCTTAGATATGTTCTGAAATGTTAATAAGGCTAATGAACTAATGCATGTTGTTCCTAAGTGTTAATAGAGTACTCTACGAAGTGTTATTATCATAGATCTGTGTCCTAGGTTGGTTACAAACATCTATGTCCTATAACCCCCCTTGCTTGTACCTCGGGTGAGACCTCACCTACTTCGCAGGTGTTTCCAAAAGGGCCAATAGTTGGGGTTTTGTTGGTGCGATGTTAAGCGTTGAACCCTGGGTCTGCCCCTGTGCCAACACCTTTCCTTTCCATGCCATTCCATTCCATTCCTTGGATTTCCATGCATTGTCATGCCTAGTCTTTCTATGCCATGCCTTGCCATGTATTTCCTTTCCTTGCCATGCCTTTCCTTTCCNACCCTGGGTCTGCCCCTGTGCCAACACCTTTCCTTTCCATGCCATTCCATTCCATTCCTTGGATTTCCATGCATTGTCATGCCTAGTCTTTCTATGCCATGCCTTGCCATGTATTTCCTTTCCTTGCCATGCCTTTCCTTTCCTTGCCATGCCTTTCCTTTCCTTTCCATGTCATGCCATGCCTTTCCTTTCCATGACATTCCATTCCATGCCATGCCTTGCCTTTCCATACCATGCCTTTCTTTTCCTTCACTGTCCATGCCCTGCCTTTCCTTTTCATTCCATTACTGTCCATGCCATGCCTTTCCATGCCTTGCATTTCCTTTCCTTTCCATGCCATGCCATGCCATGCCTTGCATTTCCATGCCATACCTTACCTTTCCTTGCGATTCCTTACCTTTCCGTGACTTTCCATGCCATGTCATGCCTTGCCTTTCCTTCAATTTCCATGCCATGTCTTGCCATGCCTTTCATTTCCTTTCCTTTCCATCCCATGCCATGCCATGCCATGCCTTGCATTTCCATGTCATACCTTACCTTGCCTTTCCATTCCTTTCCTTTCTATGAATTTCCATGCCATGTCATGACTTGCCTTTCTATTCCATTCCTTTCCTTGCCTTCACTTTCCATGCCATGCCATAACATGACATACCTTGCATTAAATTTCATTGTCATGCCATGCCATTCCATGTCTTTCATTACCTTTCCTTGTCATGCCATTCCATGCCATTCCTTGCATTACCTTGCCTTGACTTGTCATTCCTTGCATTGCCTTTCCATGCCATGCGATGTCATGCCATGCATTGACTTTCCTTTCCTTTCCATTCCATGCCATGACATGTCTTGCATTTCCTTTCCATGTCATGCCATGCCTTTCCTTTCCATTCCATTCATTTCTTTATCTTTCCATGCCTTGTCTTGTCTTACCATGCCATGCCATGCCTTGCCTTAACTTGCCATGCCATGCCATGCCATGTCATGAAATTACTTTCCTTTCCATGCCATGCCTTTCCTTTCCTTCATTTTCCATGCCATGACATGCCTTTCATTGACTTGTATTACCTTTCCATGCCATGTCATGCCTTGCCTTACCATGCCATGTCTTTCCTTGAATTTCCATGTGTTGGCGCGCAGTAGGAAGACCCGGGGTTCAACATTAATTCATAAACAAATCCCAAGATACTAGCCCTTTAGACATCAACCACAAGCAGTTCAATTCACACCCGAGGTACCTATGGGAACTATAGGAACTAGGCTTCTGCAATCATGAAGGGAATGGAGACCATTCTAACATTCATTATTACTTATCATTCATTCAACATGAAATATACCTTGTTTGTGAAATCATAACAACATAATAACCTATGACATATTCATCTCAATTAACCATTCAACATATGCGTGGAACCATCAAATACATATTCATATTAACCATCCATGCATTACTTGTGTGCCATAAACATAACATAAAATAAACACATCAAAGCATAAATCTTGACACAAATATTTAGCATGGTTCACCCCAAAACTGGGCTATGTCCACAACCACTGAGTTTGTATATTATTCATTCATGTTCAATCCTTACACTGGTGTGCACTACGCTCAAATAAGATGCATCGGTTCTACCCAAAATTCCGTAGTCATTCACCCGTACAATGCACACTTAGCATATTTTTTAATATTTCACTTCACTATTCATCTCTGACTCTAACAATAGCTCATTACTTGATCAACTTGCTCTACTTTCTACCCACAACAATACATATTTATAAATTGATATTAGGGCTTATCCTGTTACAAAATGGACCAAATGGTCTAACTACTACCAACTAACTTCCTTCTTCCATACATTGTCTCCTCAATTTGATTTAATTGTCTTATGCACGCATTGCACCTTTGCCAACATATCATGCAGTTTGCTCCTGCGCAAACCAAAACTTACCTAAAATGTCCTACTCCAACATTCCCCCAACACTCACTTGTGGCTCGTCCCAATCCACTTTAGGCTTTCTTCAAGGTCTTCATGAATTTTTGTCCCTTGCAGTTGTGATCTTTTCCCTTGCTTGTGTTGATATCTTTTCTACAGTAATGATAACTTAAGACGTTCTGCCTAGGAAGTAACTGAGTCGAATAAGTGTGGAATTCCTTCTTAACTTTCTCCTTCAATTTGGGTATATTGTTTTCCTGTTTCTCAAGTATCACAAATGTTGCAATACCCAAGTTCTTACTACGCAACAATTTCTATTCCTTTGTTCTTCATGTTCTTGCTCTTCTTCTTTATCCTTTTATGTTTACGACCTCACTTCCTTCTTATTCTCGGGAAGTTTTCCAACCTTGGATATGCTTCTTCCTGTAGTGTTTTTATCTTCTGTGCGTGAGCCTGCTACTGTTCCCTCATCTCTTTTTATTGTGCTACTGCTTTCTTACCACACTTCTTCTTTGTGGCTCTTGTGGAAGCTCTTTCTTTTTTTGACGCCATAACCCTTTGAACCACACCTGACTTTCTCTTCACCACTAAATCTCTATTCTCTTGAATATGATTTCCTTATCACCCCTTTTTCTACTATTATAGCTTGCCACGATCTGCTATCTTCCTTTGCATGTCCTTCATTTCCACTCCCATCTGATTATACTCTCACGTAATGATTTCCATATTCAGAAATCATTATGTATCCTCTAGCGGATCATACATTCAATTTTCTAGCTTGTCCACATCTTTCTTGTTTCCCTTCATTTATGACTATGTGTCTCCACTAATTCGTCGTTATGATTTCTCTTTAATGTTTGTCCCATCATGTATGCTCTTTAATGTGTTTCCTGCTCTCTTTATCGCACTTCAATTTTCCTTCTTGCGCATAGTTTCTTTCCTATTTCTACATCTCTGCGACAATTTATGGCTTTATATCCTTAGTCATTTATCCTTGTACATCATGTCATCCTTCAAATTATTTTTTTGTTTTTTTTTCTTTTCTTTTTCTTTTTCTTCTATAATACACTATAATACAAATACTATGGTACACATACTATGCGCTCCAACTAGTGCACAGAAGTACGACTTTCCCTATATAGTTTCATCTGACTACCATTAATCATCCCTTCCACAAATTCTCCATTCAGTTGATCCAACTGAACAACACCTCCATTTTTCACAAACCTGATCACATATGGACCCAACCAATGTATCAAAAACTTCCCAGGTGCTGTAAAAACTTGTTGTCGTAAAGAAAAACTAAGTCTCATGTCTGAAGTTTCTTCTATTTAATATGCCTATCATGCCATGATTTCCCGTGCTCTTTTTGAACTTGTTGATGGAAAACTGTGAAAAAATGGTCTTCTTCCAACTCAACTAGCTCTGACAATCTCTTTTCCACTGCGCTAGATTCTGTAAGCTATGTCAGCACAACAATTCACAGGCTCGGTACTATGAATTCCATAGGCATAACAACTTCTTGTCCATACACTAGTCTTAATGGGGTCTATGTTGTCAACTTATTACTTGTAGTCATATACACCCATAACACTATTGGAATATTCATATACTAGTCCTCTCGGCTTACACACCTTCGTCAGTGCAGGTTATAGTATCTTATTGAATGCTTCCACTATTCCATTTTATCGAGGATGATATGGCGTTCTATTTTGATGATGAATCTAAAAATCCTCTGTCAATTTTACAATCGTGCTATTCAAAAAATGAGTTCCTTGATCACTCATAAGTGTTTTTTGGAATCCAAATGATGTCACCATTTTTTAAAACAAAAATCATGCAGTTGTCTCCATGCTGCAATCTCTCACTGGTTCTACTTCATCCCATCTGGTCAAATAATATGTTGCAGCAATGATGAATCTGGCTCTTGATCTCTTTGTTCATGGATTGATTGTCCCAACAAAGTCCACTGTTGATTTATCAAAAGCTTGTAATGTCACTTGTGGTACTAACAAATTCTCATAT
This sequence comes from Picea engelmannii, assembly GCA_009831015.1. Classification (NCBI taxonomy): domain Eukaryota; kingdom Viridiplantae; phylum Streptophyta; class Pinopsida; order Pinales; family Pinaceae; genus Picea; species Picea engelmannii. Next base: position 31,485 of record ML780592.1, read on the forward strand.
CTCCTGGAAGGCTTCCCAATTCTTTGGAAAACATCACACGTATTACAAAATTCCTTGTCATCCTTATGAAGGGTAGTCCGCCATAATCCTACGTGCAAATTATTTTGAGTTGTTTCTTTTCCTACGTAGTGTCCTCCTACAACCCCTTCATGTGCCTATGAAAATATCTTATTTCTTTCATCTTCTAATACACATGGTCGCATAATACCATCTGTGCCTAACTTGTATAAACTTCCTACTATAATTTGATAATTTGTGGCCTTCGCTACTAATTGCTTCTTCTGTGCAACTATAAAATAAGGTGCGGTTATTTCTATGCTCAAGACCTAAACTATGTCTATAATATAGTCACCAACCATTTGTATTGAAAATAAGTGCGCGACTGGTAAGTTTTCATCTATGTTTCTTGCATCTTCTCCTGATAGTATGTAGGATAAATGATCCAGTCCTAAATTAAATTTCCTTGGTTTCACAATTACCTCATAGTCATATTCTTGAAATAATACTAGTCATATGCATATTCTTCCCCCCAACATTGGATTATTGACCAAATATCTTATCTTAGAATGGTCTATGTACATCTTAAAGTGTGAAACCAACAAGTAATGTATGAACTTATGCAATGCGTACACTATTGCTAATCCTTCACATTTTGTCGTAGTATGGTTCTATTATGTAGTTGACAACTTTCTACTTGCAAAGGAAATGGCGTGATCTATATCTCCTCCTCTAGGATGAGCTAACATTGTTCCTAAATCTATAGATGATGCATCCACATGAACATGAAACTCCTTCTTCCAATCTGGAAATATCAAAATCGGCACGGTAACCAATTTCTGCTTCAAAGTATATAAACCTTCCTGACATTCCTCACTCCATTGAAACTTGTTCTCCTTCTTGAGAAATATTTCCATCAAGGCTGTATTCTATGCATATCCTTTAATGAACTTCTTGTAATACCGTGTATACCACAAATTCTCTCATAAATGTTGTACTAAAGTAGGTGGTGGTAAGTCAATAATCACAACATTCTTCATGGGATCTACCAACAATCATTTCTTACACACTACATGGCCCAATAAGATACCAAACGATGCACAACAAATGTACTTCATTAAATTCAAGATATCTAAAACTGCCTACACCTATCCAACATCAAGAAAAAAATCTCAATATGATATTGTAACAAACTAAACATCATCCAATAATCTAAGTATACTTCTAAGAACTTATGGATGAACTCTTTAAATGCTTCTACAACCACTCTAGAGAATATTGTTGGTGCATTATTCAATCCAAAAGGCATAATTGTGTACTGGTAACATCCCCACTCTGTTTCAAATGTATTCTGATATCTGTCTTTCTGATCAATCTTGATCTGATGATATCCTGAAAATCCATCTGTGAATGGATTTGCTTATGTCCCCCCTACATTCTCCAACACTACATATATAAACGATGTAGGAAATGGATCATGTAAGAAGGCATCATTTAATTTACTTATATCTACACAAATTATGATCCCTCATGTCTTCTTATCCTAAACCACCATTGGGATAATCCACTATGATTCTGCGACATGTTCAATAATTCTAGCTTCCAACATCATATCTATTGCCGCTTTCACCTTCTTCTTATACACTGTGTTCAATCTGTATGGCCTATGCTTCACTAGTTTTGAATATGGCTTCAAGGAGACCTTCATCTCTCCAATATCCCCAACAATCCCTTTCAACTTTGAAAAATTAGTTGAAAACAGGTCCTGATACTCACACAGTAAGTCTGCTATATTCTCCACAGTATCATCATTCCAATAGTCTCCTATTTTTTGTGAATTTGGGCTTATATTCTGTACCAATATTTAGTCCATGCATTCTCAATGGATTTGCATACACATATGATTCAAGATGTGGTCCTTCTACTGAGTGCTCTCCCTCGATTTCTAGTATTTTCACATTTCTGGGGTCTTCGTCCTCCTCTTGGTCTTCTTCAACAACATTATAACAGTGCAAAACATCTCCAATTGTCATAGAATATCTATGCACGCTACATATAGGTACTAGATCTACTAAATCTTGTACTGAATTTTTTTTGTTCTTGATGACTTGTAAAGCTAATTCAAACAAAGGAGAATCATTTTAAAAACTAAAAGTTACCCTGAAATTCTTTGTTAATTCTGCCTAATTTGTAGTTTCTCTGCTCACTTCCAGTTCCAAGTACCAATTCTTCAAGATTGTGTCTAAGGTGTGTACACAAAAATGTGTCCATTCTTTCCTGGGTAATTTATTCCATGTCACAACAGTACACTGTGTAACATGCTCCATCGGGAAGCTCAATCCTATATTCTTCTACATAGTAGCTTCATTCTTTGTCTTGAACTTGACTTGTAATAGTCTTCTACATTGTTTCCAATCTCTTATTCCATCCTTATGCGCATCCCACCATCTTGCAGGGGTTTCTTTTAGCATGACATATAACATTAATAATCTCTTTTGGTATAGTATTTTCAATTCAAATTCTCTTATAAAAGAAGCTACATCAGTTAGTCCATCATACCTTGGAGGATCATATACCTCAGTTCAAATCCATTGCAACATGCAGGTAATTCAGGAACATTTCCTTGTAGATACTTCGTGCAATATCTGCTATCAATTCTCTAGAGATTATTCTGAATGTGATGCACATGACCATAGGGTTCACATAATCATCCATTCAACTTTAGGGTTTACACAATCGTCCATCTGTGCAATCATGCTATACAGGTTTTCAAGTTCCTTTCCTTTTACTGGTTCTACATATCTTCTTCCTTCAGTAGGATCCAAAGGTTCAATAATATTCAAGTATTCTACTTCAAACATCATTTTTCTCTTCTTCAGGTCAATGATAGTTTGGTTGTCGAAGTCCCAATCAAGTGTAAGGAGTGATGGGTAAGGTGTGCTTCATGTTGATGTTTGGGTAACATCGAGCATACATTCTCTTTGGATTGGTCATGGTGATTTTACCAGTGGAGAATGGCTCTGGTGTAGTATTCGAAGGATATAACACTCTGGTGTAGTCTTCAAAGGAAAAAATACTTTAGGTGTTGATGGTTCTCGAGGAGGCAACACTAGGAAAATATTCACTCATAGGGGTGTACCTGTGGTGATTATCCCAAGTATAGTATTCAAAGGACAAAATAATCGAGGCAATATAATTACTCCAATGTGTGGTAGCATCAAGTAGAAACTCACCCATAGGGGTGTACCTATGGTGAATGGCCCTGGTAAGCATTAGGTATACCTTCTCCTAGAATGGGTTGTAGACCAAGGGAGATAGGATAAATTTATCACAAGGGTGTACTTGTGGTAAATGGTCCTAGGTGTAGTCCTTCCTTGATAATGAAAATGAGTGATATGGACGAGGTGATTGAGGTTCTTTCCACGTGTCAGATAGTATCAAGCTGACACTCACTCACATTGGTGTACCTATGGTGAATGGCCCTGGTGTGGTCTTTGTCCTTATTCACTGTGATTTGACAAGAATGGATAAAATACCCAAGGTGCTAAACACAATTGTGTGGAGAAATATCATGAACATGGCTTAAGAACAACTTTTCTAGTAAAAGAAGAAAACCAATAAGACAAGTCAAAGACCATTAAAATATTAAAGAAACCCCAGAAAAACATTAAATTAATTATTGTGGACAAAATAATAAGTCAGAACCACAATTAAATAAAGGAGACTCAGATTAATATAAATAAAGGTTGGATCATTTCATTATTACACATCTCACAACTCTCCTCAGCTAGTGCACAAGTCTAGTAGTTGTAGTGAAACAACAACARTTCCAATGAAATATTTCCTAGAGAATCTTGACAACTGTTTTGGTGGAGTTCTATCCTTGTCTAGTGTTGCGTWATCCTTGAGGGATATTCCTCACACTAGGGTGCAACTTTCTATATTCTAGTTTATTCATTGAATGGTGATGTACTTTCTGKCTTGAATTCTTCTTAAGARAAGTTGTTGTGTTTTCTCCCAAGGTTGGGTTTCCCCGGGTAAAAATAKTGTGTCTATTGTGCATGACTATCTCTCTATAATTTTGTTATTCTACTACAGTTTTATTTCAGTTGAAATTTTCAGTGTGTAATTATTTTATGATAATAGTCTAGAAATTAGAAAAATCAACATGATATCATAGCTTTGTTGATATTTGTCACTGCACAGTCTCAGATTTGTCGTTGCACATAAAATTTACCACTGCACAGGTCTTCACTTGTCAAGATCATTAAGAACTTATTGCAAAGTCATTGGGACTAATTATACCACAAAGCAACTCACATTTCCCTAGTGCATCTACTGCACCTCTCAGATTGACATTTGGTCAAAGTTGAAATTTTAGGGTTTTCATGCTTATTGACATTTTCCTGGATATTGAACCTTTTGTTTTAGATTTTTTGATTTCTTCCTGTCAATATGGTGGATAGTCTAAGAGTTGGAGGAAACATTGGTGGTGTCTCCTACATTGTATGACAACTCGAAATCAAATGGAACAACAACAACAAGACTTCAGGTTTGCATATCAGATTTAATATTTTTATATTATTGCATCTTAAGTGAATGTTGTAACTAGGATAACAACCTTTAGAGGTCTATTACTGTTAAGTAAGATTTCTTAGTAACACTTGAATATTGTTTGTGTGGTGATAATTATGTAAATTCTCATTGTCCAGTACTAATGATGCACTTGTTTGTAAGATGAATTAATATCTTCCCTAGCCTAGTAACTCCATGGAAATTATAGTGACTCCTACCCCTTTGGGTAAGGTTAAATGCCATGAAGGTTACCATGGAGATGTTGTTTTCCTTGTCATTTTTCTTTTGGTTTTTGTTCTAGGCAGGTTATCATGAAGGAATAATTGGTCACAACACTAGAAAATTGGTGTTCTTTTTTCTTGTTCTTGTTCTTGTTTCAGGCAAGTCACGGGTGATAGATTTGAGAGGGAGCTATACTGATGATTGTTCTTATTCTTGTCCTTTTTCTTTTCCTTATTATTTTTCTAGGAAGGTCACAGGTGATAGATTTGAGAGGGATCTACAGTGATGGTTGCAGGTGGCAACTTATTAGATGGTCTTTAGTTTGAGACATGGCGTAGACTGTCCAGACAAGGAGTTTTGTACATGAAAGTATACATCCATATGCTAAAGGAGAAGAGGACATAATTAGAGACTTATGGAAATAATATTTCTTTTCTCGGATATAGAGTGTCTCATATGGATATTAATAGTGTGGATAAGTAGGCTCCGAAAAATGACCGTACAGATCCCTATAGTCCAGTTGTTCATCCTTCATACTATTAGGAGGAGCCAACAGGGTCAATGGATCTACCTAGAGATGTTGCAGTGACCAGGAAGAGGGAGAGTTGATCATTCATAGGGTGTTCCCCCTCAGGTTTAGGTCAGAAATATTCTAGGAATGATAGACAAGTGTCATGAGTTGAGGAGGCCAGAAAGAAACTTCAGAGGCAGGAGGCTTCTAGGAGATGTGAGACCTCTTGGGAGGATCCACTTGTTTCAGTAGAATTTTCTATAGTGACAGAGGAGGAATCCAGTCAAGAGGACTAGGGTATGGTGTTTTCCTTAGTCACAGAGGGAGCAACCAGTGAGGTAGACTAAATAGTAGGATTTTCTTAAGTCATGGAGGAAGTTGACCTTAGAGTTCAAAATGAAGGATCTTGTCTTGATGCATTATTTCTTGGGATTGGAGGTGTGGTAGAGAACAGGAAAGATCTTCCTTGGACAAGGGAAGTACATAGTTTAGATCTTGAGAATATTTTGTATGATGTACTACAAGTCCATGGATATACCTATGATGAAAAATATGAAGAAGTTTATTGATTCCACTTCAGATTTAGATTTGGTGAATCCCACTATGTACAGTTAGCTAATTGGATCCTTGATGTACCTGGTTAACACCAGACTAGATATTTTCTTTGTAGAGAGCACCCTGAGCTAGTTTATGGTTGAGTCGAGACACTTTCATTAGGTTACAATAGAGCATGTGTTGAGGTACCTATGTGGTATTGTTGGAGATGGTTTGAGATATGTCTTAGGTGGTGAAGTGAGGTTGCAGGGATATACATATTTTGACTAGGGAGAGAGTGCGGTGGGAAGAAAAAGAACCCACAGGTGATTGTTCGACTTAGGATCAACTATGATATCCTATTTTGGTAGGAAACATACTTTTTTAACACACAGTACAACAGAGGTGGAGTATATCACATACAGTGTCACATGTCGTGAATTGGTATATATTTTGAAACTTCTTACAAGACTATTTGATCATAAGCTTGAGATCAAATATCACTTCATCTGAGACATGATGCAAAAGGGAGTAGTGAAGATCTAGTACAAACCCACATATGATAATATTTTGGATCATCCGAAACATGGTACAAAATGGAGTAGTGAAGCTCTAGTACCCACCCATAGATGAGAATATTGTGGACATTCTCACCAAGCCTCTGTCCAAGGTGATGGAAAAATGAGTAGCATCAGGAAGACATTCTCCCAGAGTGGTCATGTTTATTTGACTGAGGAGAATGATACATTCACTCACAGGATTAGATGTTAGAAAAACAAGACCATGGAGCAATAAAATAAAACAAATGCAGAAAAAAAACACAAAAGATACACAATATAATAGAGACACATATTTGCGTGGTTCACCCAGTGTGTCCTACATCCACCAAAGAAATTTCCATGTCCTTCCTTTATTATTATCCATCAAATGAATGGATACAACCTACAACAAACCCGTTGTAACTTCCTCTTCTTTCTCTCACAGTCTCCTATCTCAGAATACAATATTTGTTATATAATCCTTAGTCACAATACATTTACCTCATAAAAGAGGGTTGGCTTCTAGGGAAAAAACCCCTAACATAATTTCTACCATTAGATCTGCAACCTTATAATGAACGGTCCAGATTTACAATTAAATTACAATACACATTTACAAGACAATTTTTCCTTCGGGGACTTCGCTCCTGAACCCCCTCCGAGGGCCCGTTTGCCCCCAGACTTCGCAGAGGGGGTAACCCCCCTCTGCACTCCCCTGCATGGAAGAGTTTACATACTTCTGGGGTGTAAATACTTCATGGGGTATAAACACAACTGAAAACAAAATACCTTTGAATCAGGAAGATAATCAGGCTCCACAATCAATAATCTCCCACTTGGAGACTGATCTCAACAACTCCATCACTATTGTATATGCTGGAATCTAAACCTTATTGGACTTGGAAATTTTCTCATCTTCATATTCATTCTTGAAGACCAACTGAAACTGAGTAGGAACTCAATTTCTCCTTTGTTACTCCATTTGTTAACATGTCTGCAGTATTTTGGCTAGTGTGTATCTTTTCCAACTTCAAATGTCCATCTTCCAAGGGAGATCATATGAAGCGGTATCTCAGTTGTATATTCTTAGTCTTCGAATGGAAGGTTGAGTTCTTTGAAATATGAATGGCACTCTCACTGTCACAATACAGCTTGCTGTTTTCCTTCTTCTTTACCAATTCCTCCATAAACCTTCGTAGCCAAATCATTTCTTTACTAGCCTCTATAAAAGAAACATACTATGCTTTTGTTGTTGAAAGTGCAACAACCTTTTGAAGTTTTTAAATCCAACTTACTGTTGTTCCACCTATAGTAAAAACATACCCTGTGGTGTTCCTCCTACTATCTTTATCACCTACCATATCTGAATCAACATATCCATGTAGAATAGTGTCTGAACCTCTAAAACATAATGCATGAGTAGTAGTACCTCTCAAATACCTAAGAATACACTTTACTACCTACCAATGTTCTTTACCTTGATTTTTTATATACCCGCTCACAACTCCCACTGCATGAGCAATATCTAGTCTTGTACAAACCATCGCATACATAAACTGCCAATTGTTGATGAATAAGGCACCCTGAACATGTATTTTATCTCCTCCTGTGTCTTGGGACACATTTCCTTAGTTAATTTGAAATGGCTAGCCAAATGTGTACTAATTGGTTTTTCATTCTGCCTTCTAAACCTTTCCAACACCTTCTCTATGTACTCACCCTGAGACAATGTCAATTTGTGATTTTTCCTGTCTCTTTTTATTCTCAAACCAAGGATTTTCTTTGCAGGACCCAAATCCTTCATCGCAAATGAATTAACTAATTTCTTCTTGAGAACATTTATATCATTCATATTAGACCCTGGACCAATCATGCCATATACATACAATAGCAAGATAATATAGCTTCCATTTTCTATCTTTTTAAAATAAACACAATGATCAGAATGGCATCTACTATAACCCTGTTCTGTCATAAACCTATCAAACTTCAAATACCACATCCTTGGAGCTTGCTTTAGTCCATACAAGCTCTTCTTAAACCTTCATATCAAATTCTCCTTCCCTTTGACCTCATACCCTTGTGGTTGCTGCATATAAATCTCTTCCTCCAAATCCCCATGGAGAAAAGTTGTTTTAACATATAATTGTTAAAGATGAAAATATTTTACGACCACAAGACTTAAAATAGTCATAATTGAAGTCATTTTAACAACATGAGAAAATATTTCATCAAAATCTATACCTTTCTTTTGTGAAAACCCCTTTACAACAAGTCTAGCCATGTACCGCTTTATTCCTCGATATTCTTCCCTCAACTTGTAAACCCATTTATTCTGCAATGCTCTTTTACCTGTAGGAAACTGAACCAAGTCCCAAGTATGGTTATTTACCAAGGAATCCATTTCCTCTTTCATGCCTTTCTCCCACTTCTTTTTGGTGTCTACCTGCATTACCTCTTCATAACATTCTTGTTCACCAAAATTAATCAACAATAAATAATACAATGAAGGAGAGTATCGTTCAGGGGGTATACTTAACCTGGTATATTTTCTAACAATACTTGCAGGTTCTTGAGGTACCTTCTTCTCCTGTTGTTGTACATTTTGATTTTTTAGTTCCTTTGGAATTTCTTTTTCAGTGATCTCATCAAGCACTGTGTATTCTTGTTTTTCTATTTCCTATTTCTTTCCCTACAATTGATCTTTTCACATGACCTTCTCATTGAATATGACATCTCTACTCCTAATGATTTTATTGTTTTCATAATCCCATAATCGATAACCAAAATCATTAACACCATATCCAATAAAGGTACACTTCTTAGATTTTTCCTTAATCTTTGTTCTATTTTCTTTATCAATATAGACAAATGCTTCACAATCGAAAGTTTTCAAAAAAGAATAGTTTACCTTTTTTCCTGTCCATTCCTCCTCTGGAATTGTACCATCCAAAGAGCTTGAAGGTCCTATGTTTATTAAGTAAACAAAATTATCTACAACCTCTACCCATAATTGTAAAGGAAAACCAACATGTAATCTCATACTCCTTGCACACTTCATGATTGTCCTATTCATCCTTTCTGACACACCATTTTCTTGTAGTGTTATTGGAAATGTATTCTCTCTACGAATCCCATGGTATGGACAATAATCATCAAAATCCTTGTTGAAATATTCACCTCCATTATCTGATCTGAGACACTTCAAACTTTTTCTTGCCTCATTCTCAACCAAAGCTTTCCATTTCTTAAAAGTATCAAAAACATCAGATTTTTTT
>ML780592.1:41353-53333 GCA_009831015.1 Picea engelmannii
ATTAGATTTTTCGTTAAATCTGGAACATGTCTTACCTCTTTCAACAACCATTGGTTTCCATTGCATTGCTTTATTTTTACCTTTCCCATTCCAACAATTTTTCATGGTGCATCATCACCCAAATGAATCTGTCCAAAATCACCTTGAACATAATCTAGAAAATGTTTCCTATGGGGTGTGGCATGAAATGAAGCCAATGAATCTACTACCCAAGACTCAAAAATATTATCTACAAAAAGAATCAAAGCATCTTTTAACAAATCACCTATTACATTTGCTTCCTGATTTCTCTCCTGCTATCCATCTCTTTGTTTCTTCAGAGCTCTGTAATCTTTCTTCAATATGCAATAAATAAAATTTACTGCTAACAATTCATCATGCACTACAATTAGAGATTGTCATTAATCAACAAAATGCACGAGGACATTTCCCATTCATAAGCATTTAAACAAGATTTACAGAAAAGTTACATTATCGGCTCTATCTGTTCATTTAACCATCATCTGCAGCAAAGCAACCTTCTAATAAACCTATGGAATCATCTCGACAGCAGTTCTGTGGAGATACAGTGAACATATTCGAGTGCGAGGACCAGAACTTCCACTGGTCTAGGGCATTTTCTTATTACTCAACCTTTGCTGCAGAGAACCAAGTAATTTGGACCTTCGGGATTGCTCATGCAGGTTGTGTCCCTTAGGTTTTTGACTGTAAGGACCTGATCTCTTGGTGCGCCGATAAATTTATTTTAGAGAAAATAATTATTCCACTGCAGGACCGCTCTTCAGTTTCTTTGTCACCTCAGGTATTCCGCTAGATGCTGAAATTGTCGGAGCCAACATTGACGTTCAGAGGAGAATATTGCAAATAGTTCCTAGCAAAGAATAATAATGGATTGGACCTCTTTCCCCTTTTTCTGGAAAACCTGAATCTAGTTCGTAAAGATATCACAAGCATGCAGGTTAGTTCATTTAGAAATCCATTTCGTGAAATTGCCTGGTTGTTTACAAGAATAACGAGACAGGAGTCGACAACTATTGTTTCCCGCATGGCTCTTTATATTTTCTATTTCACAGTCAATGAACAAGCCATTTTTTTATTGGGGCAGGTTAATTTCCCATGAAATCTCTTCCCAATTGTCAAGCTACAAAAGGGAAAATAACTTTTATATGTCATCCTATTTAGTTTTTGCAATAGCACATTCATGTCGGTTTCCGCAACTGTCTCTGTCCAAGAATGTCAACTGTGAATTCCACCTAGTAACGTTCTGGTACTAAGCCTTGTGGAAGCACAAGGATTCCCGCTATTTTTATGTGGTTTTTAATGGCTTCCTGTCTGTTTTCAAAGTTTTGTTGTTAGGAGAAGATGCTTCCCACATATCTGAACATGCAACTAGTTTTTTTGAAAAGAAGGGGACACTCGAACATTTGTATAATTACACTATCATAAGAATTTTTGGCTCCATGGAACAACTTGCTCTCCTTCCATGTCACATTATAGACATAATGTTTGTTGCAGAAGTAGCACATCAATACAGCTACTGGTTCCATTTATTCCAAAGGAAGAAAAAAAAACAGTTCATTCCTCTGCCTTGGAAAATAGGGGAGTTCGTGTTGAAAAACGTCAACAAAATTGACAATTTCGCAGCACATTCTAGCATCTCCAACTTGCGATAAGCTGAAGACATAAGAGGATTCGACCCCTATGATATTTTTAGACAACATTTACAAACACTTGGCCTTGATGATTGTTTTGTAAATAAACACCTACCCAAAAACAAAGACAGTGGCGACAACGGTCCTGCCTCTAATGCTGATGAGGTACAGACAGTGCAAAGCTGCACTAAATTGTACACGCAACAGGGGAAAGGCCCCAGTGACAAGAGTGTTCAATATGAAAATACCACTCCAAAAAGTACTACATCTCGGAGCATCGCTCCAACGACCCATAATAGAAAAAAAGAAACCCAGAGTTCTTCAAACGGAGGAGGAGATAACGACCCTCCTCACTCTAAAATTGATAAGTCTCACAAGCTTCCAGTAGAGAAGAAGAGAAAAAAAAAATTGGGGCAGGTGGAAGAGCCGGAAATTCAGAGTGAGAACATGGAACTTGACACTGATCTGGATACCATGATCTGCTTCCTTGATCAGCCCAGAGATACCATCCACCATATCCATCCAATGGACATATCCGTTACCGAAAATTTTGACAAAGATGAATCCTTCGTGTTCCAGAGCGTTGTTTTTGATAGCCAGAACAAAAAATTGATAATTCAAAAAGAAAAATGTTAAAAATAAAAAAGGCAAATCTCGTTCAGAGGTTGATGTTGCCAACATGCGACCGTCCCAAATCTGTCAACTTCACACCGCGACTGGAGAAGCAATTCATGATTCCATTGGAGGCATCGAGACCGAGAATGCTAGACTGAAGGACTAAATCAAGGAATTGGAAGACACTTTCATTCCTATGCCATTGCTTGTTGATCATTTGGCAATAGCCATGCCTGGCACCCCTTCACTCAATGTAAAAGAATTCTCCACCCTCCTCGCATCCTGTAAAGGATATGTGGAGAAAAATATCAAAAAAAGAGTGGGACTGGTTACCATCACTTCCCTTGTTACCAGGGCACATAGCTTGCTCGAGATTTTGCAGGCCGAATTAAAAGATGAAGAAGATTTCTTTTTAAAAACGGTCATCCCTTTTGGCAAGATTGTCAACAATATGATAGAAACAAAAAGAAGAGAAGAAGATATTCTATCAAAAAACCGCAACGACCAATTGAATGCATGTTGGAAATAAAAATTAAAGAACCCGCATCTCATTGTTTAGTCATGTGAACAAGCCATATCGAAGAAATATATATTATTCACAAAGCTGTCAAATATAGACTTAGTCGGGAAAACCTAAGACTTCCAAAACCCCCACTTAATCACAAAATCCTTGCCCTTAACCAGACAAGAGTTCGATAAACATGTTGCTATGTTTAAGACCTTATCTTTGCAAAATTTTTACAACATCCTTCAATTTCATCAAGCTCACGTCCACGATTGGCTAGTCAAATATGCAATACATAATGAGGAAATTCATCAGGCTCTCTCTAATATTTCTATCGACTTCCAAGAATTAGAAAACGATCTTTTCAACATAAAAATCTGTAATGAGATCAACGTCGCCCCAATGAGAGGATACATTGAATAATGGCTCAAAAGGCAATTGAAATAGGCCGTGGACAAAAGGCAACAGGAAGTTTCCAGCATTCCAGTAGTCGTGCAAGACATCCTTGAAACTCCAGTCGTCAACGACATCAATGAAATGACAGCTGCAAGAAAATAGCCAAAGGGCTCATATGTACCCTCACTGTAATTTTACTCATCACATCCTTCTTTGTTTGTCAACCCAATTATTCCAGTTTCTTAAATACAGATGTATAGGCAAACACTTATACCTTTCCATTTATTTTCTTTTGCAGCTATTGCACTCTATCTTCTTTCCACAGTCCCGTTTCTTGTACATATTTCTATAATGGTCTGCGGGAGCCCCAATCCCAGTCTACATGATAAACGCATTGAAATTCTAGTTTATATGTAACAAATTTTTTTTTTTTTGTATATTTCAAAATTTCCAGCAGTATGTAACAATCTTTTATTTTTTGACAGATTTCAAATAAAAATGCATTAAAATTTTTATATGTTACAGACTCTATTCTTATCTTTCACCACTCTGTATGACAAATTCATTTAATTTTTAATATGTTACAGACTTTTATTCTTATCCTTCACCAGTCTGTATGGCAAATGCATTTACTCTTTTATATGTTACATACTTTTCTTTTTTTATATATTTCAAAATAAATGGTGCTCAACAATGCAACTGTCATTTACTTATACCCCATATTCATAAATGCATTAATTGTTTTTTATTTCTTATCTCCTATTAAGTTTATGTCATCATATATTCTTATCTTTCACCAATCTATATGGAAAATGCATTTAAATTTCAAAATTTATTCTTGCACTGTAAACAATATTTTTACTTTGTTATATACTTTCAAAAAATAGATGGTGCTTTGCTTTCCAACCCTCATTTACTTTTTCCTCATCTTTCGTGATATACATGTTTCACACAACATTTTCGTGATATACATTTTTCACTGAACACTTCGTTTCATTTACAATTTGACCCCATTTTCCACAATTTTCTTTCTAACCTCGTTGGTAGGGACCGCACTGCCACACAACCTTGTTTACTATAGATTATATGACACGGTGAAAATATTATTTTGACAGAGTGAAAAGACATTGTAGTAAATAATCCAGGGTGAAAATATTATATGACAGAGTGAAAAGACATTGTAGTAATATTTTCAGAGTCAAATTTAACTAAAAAGTGTTAGGTTAGAAAACTTTGACCAGGTCAAAAATTTACTAACTCATAGTTTTAAGTTATAACGACTTAACATAACCCATTGCATTATTTCTATGAGGATTTTTTTTAGTTCATATACACCATTATAAGAATTCCTTAGTGACCCCAAGTGTCATGACTAGCCAAGAAATGGTAGTAGTTGTTGGCATGGCCCATGTGAAATGTTGCGAGGACCTTTGAGTGCACCATTGAGTCAACTCTAATGTCTAACCAAGAAATAGTTGTAGTTGTCGACATGGCCCATGCTAAACATTTTTAGGAGCTTTGAATGTACCATTGAGGTTATCTTCGGTGTTATTTCACATACCATTAAACATAACTATATATGTAATATAGATTTCTATGTGCATATATATAATTTTTAAAGTTTTTAGAATATATCAAATCACTAGTATCACTAGTACCAGATAGAAAAGACATAGAGTTTGGGGTTAAGTGGTTTGCAAAATGGAAAGCTAAGGACATTGAGGCTTATCAAGCATAAATCCTAAAGATTGAACTGTCTATCCTCATGTCGTGCATCCACAAGTTCTTCAATTTAGCAGTCAAGCAGGGCTTCCCTAAACCTTGGATTCAAAGCCTCATTGTACCTATTTTTTAAAGTGGAGATAAAAAAAATCCCTCTAATTATAGGATCAATATCCCCCTTTTAGTCAAGTTATATGGAATTATTTTGGAAAACAATATCAATGTATGTCTAGAAAACCACGAAAAAAGAGCTAAATGGAAGGCCATATTTATGAGCTATCATTAAACTATGGACCACCTTATTACGCTTAGGATCATTGTGGAGGAGTGTCACAATAATAAAATCAATATCCTATGTTGTTTCATTGACTTTTGTAAATATTTTAACATAGTTTCCATGACTAAGTTTTGGAATAGATTAGAAGAGCTAAAATTTTCTGTCAAGTTGAGAGCTTGACAAGTTCCAGAACACTAAGTGTTGGTTGGAAGAAACTAAATGTAATATAAGAGACAAGCAAAGTTGTCCCATGTACCCTAACCTTTTTGGCATATACATCAACACATTATAAGGTTTAATGTAGAATGCATTTTTGGATGAACACTGTGTACATAGTTTTTGAAACGTCCATCGTTTCGAGTTGACACTCCACCCATCATCAGGGACAACATAAATCTCATAAATAGGAAATGAGTGTCGGGGTTTTGTATTTAAAGTTGAGAAAGTGTTCGTTGAGTAAGAATTAGGTAAAGAAATAATCGAGTCAATCTGACCATTTAGATTAAAAGGAATTAATTAAATGAGTCAACATGGAATTTGAGATAAATCCAACATGGAAAATTTAATGGTGGAGAGAAATCAAATACCAAAAGATCAGGATAGTTGTTAAGAATGGAGAAAGTCAAAAATGGGAAAAAAATATTTAATATTAATGTTGGAAATATCATAGATAATGTGGAAGTGACGTGTGAGGATTAGACAAAGTAAGGGGTAAAATGTATGAATTAGTATATGATGATAACAATATATTAATGTAAACTAATTTACATTTTCAAACATTATAAGGTTGTTTGGAAGAAGCAGGTTATGTCGGCTCGAATCTAGTTGTTATAGTCGTCATCCTTCTTCTTTACATTGATGATATTGCTCTTATGGAAAGGAATCCATGTGATCTCAACAAACAACTAAAAATTCTCAAGGATTTTGATCTAGTACAAGTATGAAAGTTAACAATGAAAAAACCAAGCTTAAGGGTTGGTTCAAATAAATTAATTGTAATATAAGAGTTAAGAAAGGTTGTCCCTTGTTCCCTACCCTTTTTGGCATATACATCAACAAGTTAGAAGGTTTTGTTAGTGTGTTGCGTCAGCCTAATTCTAGTTGGTATAGTCATCATCCTTCTTTTTTACATTGATGATATTGTTCTTGTGGAAATGAATCCCTATGATCTCAACAAGTAACTAAAAATTCTCAAGGATTTCTCTCTAGTACGGGTATGAAATTTAACAATGAAAAAATGAAGGTTATGATAGTTAAATCCTAAAAGATCAGTTACACTAATTTTGTGTATGATACAACAACTTGGTGAAAGTGACTTCATACAAATATCTTGAAATCTATATTCATCACAAGATTAACTAAAACTATAGCATTTGGAAAAGGATAAATGGAGGGTGGAAAGATTATTATGCTCTTGAAGAAATTTGTAAACAAGTGTTGCATGGCATCGCAGTCCCTGTCGGACTGAATTGGGAATAAATGCATAGGGATTGGGGGAAAAGTAGCGGAGACAAATGGAAACTGCAACAGAGATGTGGCAAGCAGCATGAATCACATGTGGTATCCATGTAGGAAATGACATGTGGCCACTAGAACAATTATGGCATTGAAACCATTTAGTTTTTGAAAATATATAATCCATCTTGCTTTTATTTTTTACCAGTAGTCTGACTTCCCATGTTCGAAATTTCCATTCCTACCTTGCATGTTTTATCTCTTCAATGTATTTATGAAATTCATTCATAATGATTTCTGTATACTTCCAACTGGTCAGATTTAAGTACAATTTTCATAGTCACTTCTTTAAATAGATCATCTGGCTTGTGTGTCTCTATATGTGCCAAGAAAAATAAAGTTATATAAGGTGGAAAATAAACAACTATATATTTTTTTTAATCCTACTGTGTTCTTATAGATGTGGTACTCCTCTATAAGTTTTTTCCTGTCACATATATAGTTCAAATGTGGGACTTAAAAAATATCCTTCACAATGTCTTGAAGTAATAAAAAACTATAGAAAATGTTTTTTATATTTTTTGAAATTAAGGTTCCTGAAAAATAGGACCAAGAATCAAACACATTAAACATTCAAATTAAATAAACACAATCTCTTGACATTCAACATAGTTGAAGATAAAAAAAATCTGAGCACATAAATATAAAAGGAGATAAAAATAGTTTTATTTGAAATATATCAAAAAATAATATTTTCTGTTAAATATTTCTAGAAATTTAAATGTGTTTGTCATATAGACTAGGATTGGGCCTTCCACGGACCATAAAATAAATATGTACAAGAAATAGGACTGTAGAAAGAAGAAGTGGGCGATGGTAGAGAGAAATACCTGAAAAGAATAAATTGGAAGGTATCAGTCTTTGGCTAGACATTTCTATTTAAAAAGGTGGAATAACTGGATTGATAAACAAAACAAGATGTGATTAGTATAGACTTACAATGATGATATATATCTCCCCCTTTTCTATTTTCTTGTTGATGCCTTTTTATCGCTGTCATCGACGACTACTGGAATCATTCTAACTACTTGTTTCCCTTCGTCAACGAGCTTCTCCATTGCCCTTTGGACCCATTCTTCAATGTAGCCTCTTAAGGGGGCCACGTTGATCTCATCCCAGATTTTTATGTTGAAAATATCCTTTTCTAATTCCCTTAGATCAATATAAAGATTACGCAGAGCCAAATAAATTTCTTCATTTTGTACCGAATAGTCGACTAGCCAGTTGTCCATGTCATCTTCACCATATTCAAGGATGTTGTAAAATTTTTCTAAAGACAACCCCTTAAAAATGTCAACTTGTTCATCGAAGGCTTGCTTAGTTAAGGGCAACGAGCTGACGATTAAATTGGGGTCTTGGACCTCGTTGGTACTTACAGCTAAGTCTATTTTGGTTAGCTTTATGAATAATTCTTTTGTCTTTGATATGGCTTGTTCACATGAATGGACAATGAGATGCAGGTTCTTCACTTTATCTTTCCAAAATGCATTTAATTGAGTGATCCGGTTTTGGGAGGGGAGATCTTCTTGTCTTATTCTCATATTTGTCATGTTGTTGACATGGACGCCAAAAGGGATGACCATGTCTAAAGAGAAACATTCTTCATTTTTAAATCCACCTGCAAATGTTCATGCAAAGAATGTGCCCTCGTTCTAAGGGAAGCCATAATTTGTGATGTTTCCCAGACCTCAGTAATCAGCTCCATTCTTTTATTGATATTATTCTCCACATAGTCTCTACATGATGTGAGTACACTAGAGGATCCTTTTAACTTGGTTGTAGGGGTGGCATGCATGGCTATTGTTAAAGGACTGACAAACAATGGCATAGGAATCAAAGCTTCCTCCAATTCCTTGACTCGTTCCTTCAGTATGGAATTCTCGGCCTCAATGCCTCCAATGGAATCATCAAAAGAAT
This sequence comes from Picea engelmannii, assembly GCA_009831015.1. Classification (NCBI taxonomy): domain Eukaryota; kingdom Viridiplantae; phylum Streptophyta; class Pinopsida; order Pinales; family Pinaceae; genus Picea; species Picea engelmannii. The sequence goes on from ML780592.1 coordinate 49,953, forward strand.
CTCTGGTTTCTCGGTGAAGTCAGGAGATTTGGGACGGCCACATGTTCCAAAGGTTAATCTCTGAACAAGATTTCCCTTTCTTATCTTTTACATCTCTCTTTTCAATAATTAAATTTTTAGACTCGCTATAAAAAATAACGCTCTGGAATATGAAGGATTCATATTCATCAAAAATCTCAGTATCATCTATTTCCATTGGGGGACTATGCTGGATCGTGTCCCCGGGTTGATAAACGTTGCAAAATAATCTCTCCGGATCAGTCTCAAGTTCCATGTCCTCACTCTCAATTTCGGGCTCTTCCGCTAACCCTACAATTTTTTTTCTCTTCTTCTTCACGAGAAGCTTGTGAGAACTATCAATTTTAGCGTGAAGAGGGTTCTTATATCCTCCTCCATTTGAATAATTCTGGGTTTCTTTCTTACTGGGGTGGGCCGTTGGAGCGATGCTCTGGGATTTCGTACTCTTGGGAGTGGTATCCAAGGATTGAACACTCTTCTCACCGGGGCCTTTTCCTTGTTGCTTGTACAATTTAGTGGTGCTTTGCAATGTCTCTAGGTCACCGATGTTAGAAGAAGGAGTGGTTTCATCACTGTCTCTGTTTTCGCTCAGGCGTCTTTAGAAAAAATAATTGTTGAATCCAACTGCAAGTAAATGTTTTAAAAAAATTCCATCATGGACGAACTGTCTTAGCCTTTCAACATATATTAGGTTCAAGTTGCTGAAATGGGCTGTGAATTTGTCAATTTTGTTGACGTTCCTCAACATGAAGTCCCCGACTTTCCAAGGCAGAGGGATGAACTGATTTTTTCTCTTCTCATGAAATAGATGCAACCAATAGTTGTATTTCCTTTCTATTTCTGTAACAAACATTATGTCCATAATGTGACATGGAAGGAAAGCAGGATTTTCCTTGGAGCCAAAAATCCTTATCACACTGTAATTCTCCATTTTTTCAAGTGCCTGCTTCCTGTCCAAAAACTTGGTTTCTTGGTCATACATGTGGGGAGCATCCTTTCCTAAGAATAAATATTTGAAAATAGAGACAAAGTCATTAAAAACCTCATAAAAAAAGTGGGAGGCCTTGTGCCTCCACAAGGTCTAGTACCATAAGGTTACTGGGTCAAATTCCCAGTGTACCTTCTTGGACACAAACAGTTTTGGAAACAGACAACAATGCGCTATCATGAAAACCAAGTAGGATGAAATATAAAATTTCTTCTCCTTTTGAAGCTTGACAATTGGGAACATATTTCAATGGAAATTAGTTTCCCCCAATAAAAAATGGCTTGTTCCTTGACTGTGAAATACAAAATATAAATAACCATGCGGGAAATACTTGTTGTGGATTCCTATCTCATTATTCTTGTAAACATCCAAGCAATTTCCCGGAATGGATTTCTAAATGAACTAACCTTCAAGCTTATGATATCTTCAGGAACTACAGTCGGGTCTTCCAGAAACTCAGGCAAGAGGTCCAACCTGTTATTATGTTTTTTTAGGAATTTCTTGGAGTCTTCTCCTCTGAATCTCAATGTTGGCTCTGACAATCTAAACATCTTGCAAAAGACCTGAGGTGACAAAGAAACATGAGAGTGGTCCCACGGGGGAATAATTCTTTGGCCTAAAATATATCTATTGGTGCACCAAGAGACCAACTCCTTACAATAAAAAACTTTAGGGACACAGTCTGCACGAGCAATTCCAGATGTCCAAATTACTTTGTTCTGGGCAGAAGGGGATGAGTAGTAAGAATATGCCCTGGACCACTGGAATTTCTGGTTCTAAAGCCCAAAGATGTTCATTGTATCTCCACAGAACTATTGTCGAGATGGTTCCATGAGTTTACAATAACGTTTGTTTTCTCCAGATGATGTTTGAAATGAACAGTTGGAGGGGATAATATAACCCTTCGCAAATGTTGGTTCAATGTGTGTGAATGGGAAATCTCCTCAAGCCTTTCGCTCATTAATGAAAACCTCTATGGGTGTTGCATGATGAGTTGTTAGTAGTAAAGCTTAGTTATTGCATACTTAGAAGTGAGAAGGTGGCGGGTACGACAAAGAGAAATTAAGGATTCTTGGTTTTGTGAATGTGCCAACCCGACAAGGCGTGAAAGACATTCCATGATGTTTGAAAGTAACACTCGGAAGAGATAATATAACCCTCTGCAAATCTTGGTTTAATGTGTATTAATGGGAGATCTCCTCGAGCCTTTCACTTATTAATGACAATTTTTACGGTTCCTGCATTATGAGTTGTTAGTATTAAAGCTTACTAATTGCATATTTAGAAATAAGACCTTATATATATATATATATATATATATATATATATATATATATATATATATATATATATATATATATATATATATATATATATAAGTATGAAAAGCAGTCAGACTTGCAAGCCACGGAACAATGCAAGGGTGATATTGAGCCCGCCTTTCTGGGAACCCGCAAGCGAAAAAGTGGCTAAGTATGGAATAGGGAAACAATCGGTCGAACTCGTTTTTTCTAAAATATTGAAATTTGTAATAGATATCTCATTACCTCGCAGGATATTTTTTGCATGTTTCTGGACAAGTTGTGTAGGGATAGTCAGTGTGACTATCTCCTCGAGGCCTTAACTCATTAATGACAATCTTCACGGTATAATAATGTTTTTTATAAACTATTTTTTTATTATAAATAAGACTCTTTTATATATATATAAGTATGAAAATAGGTCGGACGGGCTTCAAAGTAGGGTTACAAGGGATACTCAGGAGAGGTGAGGGCCCGACTGTCAAATTGTATGTCTTTACAATATATATATATATATATATATATATATATATATATATATATATATAATATTTTTATATACAATTTTTTATTATAAACAAGGGCGAAGGTGGTGGGGAAGAGAAAGTAAAGAATGGCCAAGTATGAAAAGTGGTTGGATGGGCTTCAAAATAAGGTTATAAGGGATACTCGGGAGAGGTGAGGGCCTGACAATAAAATTGTATGTCTCGGAAACTTTGAGTGTAAATCGCGTAAAACAGAAGAGGGCATGATGGGGCAGTCTAGCGGTCAATTTGTATATCGCAAAATTATGGGTGTTGTTTGCAGGTCATGGAACAATGGAAGCAAAATCTTGAGCCTGCCTGTCCGGGAACCTGCAATCGAAAAAGTGGGTAAGTATGGAATAGGGAAACGGTCGGTTGGACTCATTTTCGCTAATATATTGAAATTTGTAATAGATATCCAATTACTTGGTAGGATCTTTTCTTCATGTTTCTGGACAATTTGTTTAGGGATAGTCAGTGTGAATGTCTCCTTGAGGATTTTACTCATTAATTACAATCTTTACGATATAATAATTTTTTTTTTATTATA
>ML780592.1:108439-126713 GCA_009831015.1 Picea engelmannii
GATATTCTCCTGTCGCGCTTTCGCTATCTCACGGCTCGCGACTTGAACCTTCAAATCTATAGACCTTTAACTTGTGAGACCCGAGCTCGTGAGACTCCGATTTCTGCCACCTGTACTGCACTCGCTCCTACGGTCCCACACGGCTTACGCAACCACCCGAGATATCGCGTGTCACAAGCTCATGACTCCCTCTACCGATTCTTTGACACTTTTCTCCCAAGACCCCGATTTAGCGATCTCACGAATAATACAACGGACCTGGCCGACTTGTATCAACGCTCTGCCTCTCCTGAGCTTAGAACCCTTAAATTCTTCTGCCGTAACCTCCTTGCACCTCCGCAAGATCCAATGGTCCACAAAACTTCGCGAAACCCCCTCGAATGATTTCATCCATCCGTCTTCCTTGTGAAAATCCACAAAAAGGAAGAAATGTCTCTCCACGAGACTTGTTGTTTGCTCGCCAACCTGCGACGCTTCCCTCGAACATTCAACAACAACTTCCCTGCACTTATCCTTCAATGAATTCGAAGGCCTACTCCTTCTGATCTTGTTCCCTACTTCTTAAGTCCTTTTGAGAACTTCTTGCATGCACTCCTTGCGGCAAATCTTCAAGAACGCCTAAGTGTTGAAGGCACTCGACTCTGCGCACTCCTGCAACAACATTCCTTCGATACTTTGCTCAGAATCGCAACTCTGAGACTTATCTTGGCTTGCGCACTCCTTGCACGGCACTGTTCTTAGCTTGCACCTTCGAAGGGATGAGAACAAAAGCTATCTCTAAGTGAACCCTTTTGTCAACGCACTCCTTGCGGACAATTCGACTGCACTCCTTGCAGGAATTCTCTGGCTCACTTAGAGAAAAAATTGAAACTCATTCACTCTTCCTCTCATACTTCAATTCAACCATTAAATCACATACATAGCATATAAAAGCAAATGTATGATAGAAAACAAATATTCATGAGAAAATCATCAATACATAGAGAAATAACACATAACCATGGAATTGAATCAAAGCTTTCTTCTATTAATTCAATATCTGTACATGGGTGTTCTTTACACAATCCTCTTCTTGCTCTTTCTCTCCTGCTTCTGTTTTCCACACTAATGTTACAACAATACAATGAGGGTGTCTATATCCGGTTTCCCTCTTGGACTCTAGAGATATCAAATCTAGAATTAAATATTCTATCTACCTTACATTAACTATCTTAAATGCCTCATCTACCTAAGGACGAGAGCTATCCGCTCAAGGTCCATTACAATATACAAAGTGCGCTTTCATAAATGACTTCATTTAAAGACTTGCGCAATAATTCCCAAAGTGTTTCAAAATGTGTGTTGGCTTGTCCAGCTGTCCTCTGCTTTCACGTTGGCTCGCTTGACGTGGGCGATGCTCCTGCATCATACTCCCTCGCTTGAAAATTTTCATGGGCTCCTGTCCATGAGCTCCTGCATGGTCTGTCCATGCTTCTGTATCATTGCTTCATTTTCCCAGATGGCATCTTCCACTGGATGATTCTTCCACTTGACCAGATACTCTAAGTATTCCTTTCTTCTGGTCTTCTTACCTACCCTCTTGTCCAGTATGCACTCCATTTGTGGATTCTCTGCTATTGGCATCTTCTTTGTCCTCTGGATCACTGGTTCCTCAATTCTAGCCTCTGCTTCTCCAGCCCTGTATGGGTATAAATCCAAAACATTAAATATCGGAGATATTCCGATGTGATCCGACAACTCAATCTCGTATGCATTTTCTCCGAATTTCCTCAAGACCTTGCATGGTCCGATTTTCTTCATATTCAATTTATTGTATGTTCCCCTCGGGAACCTTTCCTTTCTCAAATGTGCCAGAACCAGATCACCAACCTCAAACTGAAGTTGTCTCCGATGCTGATATGCTCTGCGTTTGTATTCCTGATTTGAATCAATCAATCGCTGCTTCACTCTGCTGTGAAGTTCTTTCATCGCCTCAACGAACTCCTCTGCACTAGCACTACTAGTAGCAGTCTGTCCTAACTCCCTAAGTTCAGAAACTCCTCTCGGTTGTGTCCCATACACAATCTGAAATGGACTCTGTCCTGTGCTCCTATTCACAGAGTCATTGTAAGCAAATTCTGCCTATGGAAATATGTTATCCTAGTTGCTATGGTGCTCTATCACCAAGATTCTTAGCAAGTCTCCCAGACTTCTGTTGACCACCTCAGTATGTCCGTCTGTCTGCAGGTGATAAGCTGAACTAAATGCCAAGTTAGTTCCTAGCTTCTTCCATAGTGTCCTCCAAAAATGCCCTATGAATTTAGTGTCTCTGTCCGAAACTATGCTTTTCGGCAATCCATGGAGTTGAATGACCTCCTTGAAAAACAAATTTTTGATGTGTGTCACATCGCTGGTCTTCTGGCATGGTATGAAATGTGCCATCTTCGAAAACCTGTCCACCACCATGAATATAGAATCAACACCCCTTTGTGTTCATGGCAAACCCAATACAAAATCCATGCTAATCGCCTCCCATGGCCTCTCTGGTATGGGCAACGGCTGGTAAAAACATGCATTCTGCCTTTTTCCTTTTGAATGCTGACAAATCCGACATCTGTCAACAAACCGCTTGACCTCTGAGCGCATCCCTGGCCAAAAATATGATTCGCTCAGTTTCGCGAACGTTTTGTCATGGCCAAAATGTCCTGCCAATCCACCACTGTGCTTCTCCTTCAACAGGTTCTCCCTCATGGAGCAATTTGGAATACACAGTTGATTGCCTCTGAACAACAATCCCTCCTGGATCATGTAATCTATCCAAGGACTTCGATCTCTGAGAACTGTATTCTCAGCTGCTTCATACGCTTCTCCGAAATTTGCATCACCTGCATACATGTCCCTCAGGTTTTCAAAACCCAATGTTTTGACTCGGAACTCCTGCAGCGACAAACATTTCCTTCTCAAAGCATCAACCACTTTGTTAGCAGTCCCTAAAATGTGTTTAATTACAAATCTGAAATTCTGCATATACTCTACCCATTTAGCATGTTTCTGATTCAACTTCTCTTGTTGACTCACAAACTGTAATGCATGATTATCACTGTACAATACAAATTCCTTTGGTATTAAGTAATGCCTCCACTTCTTTAGCACATGTATGATAGCATACAATTCTTTATCATACGTAGAGTATTTCAGCTTTGCTTCATCCATCTTCTCACTGAAATATGCAACTGGTCTATCTTCCTGACTCAAGACCGCTCCTATGGCATATCCGCTTGCATCACATTTCACCTGAAATGTCTCCTGGAAATCCGACAAGACCAATACTGGTCATTCCGTAATCTTCCGCTTCAACAGATTGAAGCTCTTCTCAGCCTCCGCTGTCCAATGAAAAGACTTATGTCGCTTTTTCACTGTGTCCATCATCGTTGCGTTAATCCCATTGAAATTCCTGATGAATTTTCTGTAGAAACTAGCCAAACCATGAAAACTTCTCACCTCGAACACGTTTCTCGGTGATGGCCAATTCTTGATCACTTCCACCTTACTTGGATCCATCTTCAATTCATTCGCCGAAATCACAAAACCCAAATAAATGAGCTCTGTCTTCATGAATGAGGACTTCTTTATATTAATCAACAACTTCTCCTGCTGTAGATTCCTCATTACAATGGCCAAATGTTTCAAGTGTTCAGCCTTCGTCTTACTGAAAATCAGTATATCGTCCAGATATACGATGACAAACTTCCCGATGAATTCCCTCAAGACTTCATTCATCAGCCTCATGAATGTGCTCGACGCATTTGTCAAACCAAACAGCATAACCATCCATTCGTACAAACCTTCGTTTGTCTTGAATGCCGTCTTCCACTCATTGCCTTCTCTCATGCGAATCTGATGATACCCACTCTTCAAATCTATTTTTGAAAAATAATTTTCCCCACTCAGGCAATCCATTATATCATCCATTCTCGGCAGTGGAAACTTGTACCTGATGGTTATTTTGTTGATCACTCTTGAGTCGGTACACATTCTCCAACCTCCATCCTTCTTTGGACTGAGTACTGTCAGAACAACACATGGACTCAAGCTTTCTCTGATCAATCCTTTGTCCAACAAATCTCGGACCTGTGTCTTGACCTCCTCATTTTCTTGCGGTGTCAACCTATATGCAGCTTTGTTCGGCAAACTAGCTCCTGGTATGAGGTCAATGTGATGACTCACACTTCTCATCGGTGGAAACGAATGAGGTAATTCGTCCACTATGATGTCAGCGAACTCTTCCAGCAGTTCCTCAATCTCATCTGGTAAGTCATCCACTCTTGTGCTAGTCAGAACAATCCTCGGTTTCCTGACCACAAAGAATTGTAGATCTTCTTTCTTCTCCATCTCTATAAGAAGTTCCTTCCCACTCATGAGAAGTATTGTGTTGTTTACTTCCGGTTTCACCTCCTTATCCTTTATCAGAAGCAACATATGGGTTCTCCCATCCTTCTCCAGGGTATATGTGTTCATTCTCCCATCATGAATCACATTTCTGTCATATTGCCATGGTCTACCCAGCAATAAATGACATACATCCATGAGAATAACATCACACAGAATCTTATCATTGTACCCCCCTGATGCAGGAGCATCGCCAACGCATCAAGCGAGTCAACGTGGAGTGGAAGAACAGTGGGAGAAGCCAACACCAATTTTTGAACTTCACTTTGGAATTGTTGCGCAAGTCTTTAAATGAAGTCATTTATGAAAGTGCACTTGTAATTTGTAATGGACCTTGAGCAGATAGCTCTCATCCTTAGGTAGATAGACGACATTTATTTTAGTTAATGCTGGTAGGTAGATTTTAATTGTAGATTTGATAGCTTTAGAATCCAAGAGGGAAAACGGATATAGACACCCTCCTTTGTACATTTTAACATTAGCTACAGCATTCAGAAAGGGAAGAGCATGTAGAGAATTCTGTGAAGAACACCCATGTACAGATGTCTTTGAATTAATAGAAGGAAGTTCTGATTCAAATTCATGGATGGAGTTATTTCTCTGTGTTGATGATGTGCTCATGAATGTTTGTTTTTTGGTTATGCATTTGCTTTACATATTCTGTGCATGTGATTTCAGGTTTTAAATGAAGTCTGAGAGAGAATGAGTTTCAATTGTTTCTCTATCTGAGCCAGGAGATTCCTGCAAGGAGTGCAATGGAATTCATCTGCAAGGAGTGCATCGATGAAGGCTCAGTAGTGTAACTGTTGTTCTCATTCGCCCATAAGTCATTTTGGGTTGTTGAAGCCATGCAAGGAAGGCACGGGGTGAACAAGAAGAAGTCTCAGTCGTGAACCTGAGCAAGGAGCTAAGGACTACTTCCACAGGAAGTGCGTAGAGTCTGAAGGATTCAACACTCGAGAAGTCGTTGAATGCGAAGCGCAAGGAGTGCGCATACATTCCTCTGAAGGAGTCAGAGTGAATAAGCTCAAGAGGGATAGAACCCTTGTGATATCGTTGAAAAGGAGCATAGAAGGCTCGTGTTGAGGAAGGTTTCGTTCAGGAGCTGCAAACGCAGGCTTGGAGAACAAGTCTCGATAGAAGCACTTAGGCGTTTCCAAGAAATCCTCAAGAAGGAGGAGTCAACGGTATGGATTCACAGGGGAGATTAGCGAAGTCCCAACAAACGTCAGATCTTGGAGAAGTTGCGCTTGATTTAAGATTTAGCGCGCAGGGAAGGAGTCAGAGCTCATCGGGACTTAACTCATCGGAAAATCGGGGTTTCTGGGGACGAGGAACACATGATTGGAGGAGTCGCGAAATCTCGAATCGCGATGGTCCCACAGCTCTAGTGCCTAGTGGAGTACAGGCATCATAGGTTTAAGTCTCATCGTGAGCAGGGGACAGGTGGCAGCGGAGTTCAGGAATCGGAGATTCGTGGGAGCAGCGACTCGCAACCGTGTGAGGTCCGATTTCCCGATAGGGAAATCCTCGACAAGAACGAGGAAGTATTTTCATTGAGACCCATCGGGTTTCGGGGTTTTGGATAGCACGAGGAACGTGACCACGAGGTTTGCGATAACGCGAAACTCGATTTCCCGATAAGGCAAAGGGGAGATCGCGAAGAGAGTTCTATGGGTATTGAGAAGTCTCGATAAGGGATCGGAAGAACTTAGACAGTTCTTCGGGCTGGGAGTATAAGAAGGTCCTGGTGAGAGCAGACGTGTCCTGGGTGGCGCGTTTTGCACCAAGTGGTATCAGAGCCAAGATTATACTTTTTCTTTCTATAGAAAAGAAGGAGAGGAGTAAATACACCATGTCGCCCAGAAGAGAAAGGCAGTCACCTGATCCCAAAGATAGGGAGGTGCGAAGAAGAGGTAGGCCAGCAGGAAATCCAGAAATGGAGAGGCAAATGCGAGATCTCCGAGCAAGACTCAAGGAGATGGAGACATCCCAAAGATGCGGAATTGGTGCTGGGGATCTTAGTGATTCCAAGGTTGAAGAGGAAGCTGGACATGAAGAAGAGGTCACAGTAGAGGATGCATTAACCAAGCGGTTGATCAAATCCATTTCCAGAATGGGTGCGAAGGGGAAAATGGACATTCCAGTCTACGAAGGAGGTCTAGACGCAGAAGAGCTATTGGACTGGATCCGTGCTCTTGACACCTACTTCAATTACGAAGATATCGAAGAGGATAAGAAGGTAAGGCATGCTGTCACTAAACTGAAAGGACATGCAGCATTATGGTGGGACGAGCTACAAGCAGACAGACGTTCCAAAGGCAAGCAGAAGATCAAAAGCTGAGATCGAATGATCGAGAAAATGAAAGCGAAGTTCATCCCAAGGGATTATCAGATCACACTGTTCAGAAGGATGCATAACCTGAGACAGAAGTTGATGACGGTGAAGGAATACACCGAAGAATTTTACAAGCTGAACATCAGAGCAGGTCATCGGGAGAGCGATGATGAGAAGGTTGCGAGATATCTGAATGGTCTGAGGTATGACATTTAGGATGAATTGAGCATGGTAACCATCCGAAAATTTTAGGATGCTTATCAGATGGCTCTGAAGGCAGAAGAAAAAATGAGCCGTAAGCAAGGTCAGCGAGGCCGAGGCAGAGGTCAGCCAAGAAGCAAGACAATTGCGCAGGAGAAATACCAGAAGCCCAAGGAGGAATGGAAGAAACCTCAGGGTAGGATTGAAAGAGGTGGAACCTCACAACGAGGACCACATGCTGAACAAAGGGAGCAACATACAGCGTAGGGTGGAGGTTATGCTGACGCAAACACTTTTCCTCGAACTCGAGGTAGAGGAAGAGGCAGAGGAGGAATCATCACATGCTACACATGTGGGAAGAATGGGCACAAGTCATTCGAGTGTCCAAAGAAGAAGAAGGACATAGGAGAAGCTCACATCGCAGAAGCTCAGAGACGTGATGTTGAGAATGAGGATGCAGACAGTGGAAGATCGCTTGGAATACATAAAGTCCTTTTGACACCTGAGAAGGAGGTGGAAAGTCCAGTTCAAAGGACCAGACTGTTCAGGACAGCTTGCAAAGCCAAGGACTGGAAATTCAAGGTTATTGTGGACAGTGGAAGCACCGATAATTTCATTTCAACCGATATGGTGGAGAAATTGGAGCTGGAGACGACTGATTACCCGAGTCCATATAAAGTTTCATGGCTGCAGAAAGGACATCAGGTGAGTGTTACTAAACAGTGCTTGGTTGAATTCAAAATAGGAGGATACAATGATAAAATACTGTGTGATGTCATTCCCATGGACGTATGTCATTTGTTGTTGGGTAGACCATGGCAATATGACAGAAACGTAGTTCATGATGGGAGAATGAACACATATACCCTGGAGAAGGATGGGAGGACACACAGGTTTCTTCCGATAAAGGATAAGGAGGTAAAGCCGGAAGTAAGCAACACAATACTTCTCATGAGTGGGAAAGAGCTTCTTACAGAGATGGAGAAGAAGGAAGATCCACAATTCTTTGTGGTCAGGAAGCCAAGAATTGTTCTAACCAGCACAAGAGTGGATGATCTGCAAGAGGAAATTCAGGAACTGCTGGAAGAGTTCGCTAACATTGTGGTAGACGAATTACCTCATTCGTTGCCACCGATGAGGAGCATAAGCCATCACATAGACCTCATACCGGGAGCGAGTTTACCGAACAAGGCAATGTACAGGTTGACGCCTCAAGAAAATGAAGAGGTCAAGAATCAGGTCCAGTATTTATTGAACAGGGGATTAGTTAGAGAAAGCCCGAGTTCGTGTGTTGTTTGAACCGTGCTTAGTCCGAAGAAGGATGGATGATGGAGAATATGTACCGATTCAAGAGCGATAAACAAAATTACCATCAGGTACAGGTTTCCACTGCCGAGAATGGATGATCTGATGGATTACCTGAGTGGAGCAAACTATTTTTCAAAAATTGATCTGAAGAGCGGATATCATCAGATTCGCATGAGGGAAGGCGATGAATGGAAGACAACATTAAAAACAAATGCAGGTTTGTATGAATGGCTGGTCATGCCATTTGGCTTGACAAACGCGCCGAGCACATTCATGAGATTGATGAATGAAGTCCTGAGGGAAGTCATCGGAGAGTTTGGTGTCGTATATGTGGATGATATACTAATTTTTAGTAAGACGAAGGCTGAACATTTGAGGCATTTGGCCATTGTGATGAGAAAACTACAGCAAGAGAAGCTGTTGATAAACATGAAGAAATCTTCATTTATGAAGACATAAATCATTTACTTGGGGTTCGTCATTTTGGCGAATGAGTTGAAGATGGATCCGAGTAAGGTGGACGTGATTGAAAATTGGCCATCACCGAGAAATGTTTTCGAGGTGAGAAGTTTCCATGGTTTGGCTAGTTTCTACCGAAAGTTCATCAGGAACTTCAGTGGAATTAGTGCAGCGATGATGGACACAGTGAAGAAGTGACATAAGACTTTTCATTGGACAACAGACACTGAGAATAGCTTCAGTCTGTTGAAGCGAGAGATCATAGAGCAACCATTTTTGGTGTTTCCAGATTTTCATAAGACATTTCAGGTGAAATGTGATGCAAGCGGATATGCCATAGGAGCAGTCCCGAGTCAGGAGGATCGACCAGTCGCATATTACAGCGAGAAGCTGGATGAAGCGAAGCTGAAGTACTCCACGTATGATAAAGAACTTTATGCTATCATACAAGCCCTGAAGAAGTGGAGGCACTATCTGATCCCGAAAGAGTTTGTACTATATAGTGATAATCATGCGTTACAGTTTGTGACTCAGCAGGAGAAGTTGACTCAGAAACATGCAAAATGGGTAGAATATATGCAGAATTTTACTTTTGTAATTAAACACATTTCAGGGATTGCTAACAAAGTGGTTGATGCTTTGAGCAGGAAATGTTTATTGCTGCAGGAGTTCAGAGTCAAGACATTGGGCTTTGAAAATATGAGGGACATGTATGCAGGAGATGCAGATTTCGGAGAGGCATATGAAGTAGCTGAGAATCTAGTTCTTGGAGATCAGAGCCCTTGGATAGATTATATGATCCAGTAGGGATTGCTGTTCAGAGGCAATCAATTGTGTATTTCGAATTTCTCCATGAGGGAGAACCTGTTGAAAGAGAAGCACAGTGGAGGCTTGGCAGGACATTTTGGCCATGGAAAAACGTTCGCGAAGTTGAGCGAATCATATTTTTGGCCAGGAATGCGAGCAGATGTCAAGATATTTGTTGACAGATTTCGAATTTGTAAGCACTCAAAGGGAAAGAAGAAGAATGCAGTTTTTTACCAGCCATTGCCCATACCAGAGAGGCCATGGGAGGCGATAAGCATGGATTTTGTTTTGGGATTACTGAGGACGCAAAGAGGTGTTGATTATGTCTTTGTGGTAGTAGAAAGGTTTTCAAAGATGGCACACTTCATTCCATGCCATAAGACCAACGATGCTACCCACATCGCAAATTTATTTTTCAAGGAAGTCATTCGACTCCATGGATTACCGAAAAGTATTGTTTCGGACAGGGATACCAAATTCATTGGACATTTCTGGAGGATGCTATGGAAGAAGCTAGGAACTAACCTGGAATTTAGTTCATCTTACCATCCACAGACAGATGGACAGACTAAAGTGGTCAACAGGAGTCTGGGAGACTTGTTGAGAAGCCTGGTGATAGAGCACCATAGCAGCTGGGATAGCGTGTTGCCACAGGCAGAGTTTTCATACAATGATTTAGTGAATCAGAGTACAAGAAAGAGTCCATTTCAGATTGTGTATGGGACACAACCGAGAGGAGTTTCTGAATTACGAGATTCAGAACAGATTGCAACTAGCAGCGCTAGTGCAGAGGAATTTGCTGAGGCAATGAAGGAACTTCACAGCAAGGTGAAGGAACGACTGTTGAAATCAAATCAGGAGTATAAGCAAAGAGCAGACCAACACAGAAGAAAAATTCAATTTGAAGTTGGGTATCTAGTTCTGGCACATCTGAGGAAGGAAAGGTTTCCAAGGGGAACATACAATAAACTGAAGATGATGAAAATTGGGTCGTGCAGAGTCTTGAAGAAATTTGGTGAGAACGCTTATGAGATTGAATTGCCAGAGGGCATCGAGATATCTCTGATATTCAATGTTTCAGATTTATACCCATACAAGGCTGGAGAAGCAGAGGCTGGAACTGAGGAACCAGTGATCCAGTGGATGAAGCAGATGCTGGTAGCAGAGAAGCCGTAGATGGAATGCATACTGGACAAGCGAGTGGGAAAGAAGACCCGAAGAAAAGAATACTTCGAGTATCTAGTCAAGTGGAAAAATGACCCAGTGGAAGATGCCAGTTGGGAAACAAAAGCAATGATACAGAAGCATGGGCAGACCATGCAGGAGCTCATGGACAGGAGCCCATGAAATTTTTCAAGCCAGGGAGTATGATGCAGGAGCATCGCCAACACATCAAGCGAGCCAGCGTGGAGTGGAAGAACAGCTGGAGAAGCCAGCACCAATTTTTGAACTTCACTTTGGAATTGTTGCGCAAGTCTTTAAATGAAGTCATTTATGAAAGCGCACTTGTAATTTGTAATAGACCTTGAGCAGATAGCTCTCGTCCTTAGGTAGATAGACAAAATTTATTTTAGTTAATGCTGGTAGGTCGATTTTAATTGTAGATTTGATAGCTTTAGAATCCAAGAGGGAAAACGGATATAGACACCCTCCTTTGTACATTTTAACATTAGCTACAACATTCAGAAAGAGAAGAGCATGCAGAGAATTCTGTGAAGAACACCCATCTACAGATGTCTTTGAATTAATAGAAGGAAGTTCTGATTCAAATTCATGTCTAGTGTTATTTCTCTGTATTGATGATGTGCTCATGAATGTTTGTTTTCTGGTTATGCATTTGCTTTACATATGTTGTGCATGTGATTTTATGTTTTAAATGAAGTCTGAGAGAGAATGAGTTTGAATTGTTTCTCTATCTGAGCCAGGAGATTCCTGCAAGGAGTGCAATGGAATTCATCCACAAGGAGTGCGTCGATGAAGGCTCAGTAGTGTAACTGTTGTTCTCATTCGCCCAGAAGTCGTTTTGGGTTGTTGAAGCCATGCAAGGAAGGAACATGGAGAACAAGAAGAAGTCTTAGTTGTGAACCTGAGCAAGGATCTAAGGACTGCTGCCGCGGGAAGTGCGCAGAGTCTAAAGGATTCAACACTCGAGAAGTCGTTGAACGTCGAGCGCAAGGAGTGCGCATACATTCCTCTGAAGGAGTCAGAGTGAATAATATCAAGAGTGATAGAACCCTTGTGATATCATTGAAAAGGAGCATAGAAGGCTCGTGTTGAGGAAGGTTTCATTCAAGAGTTGCAAATCCAGGCTTGGAGAACAAGTCTCGACAGAAGCACTTAGGCGTTTCCAAGAAATCCTCAAGAAGGAGGAGTCGACGGTCTGGATTCGCAGGGGAGATTAGTGAAGTCCCAACAACCGTCAGATCTTGGAGAAGTTGTGATTGATTTAAGCCTTAGCGCGCAGGGAAGGAGTCAAAGCTCATCGAGACTTGACTCATCCGAAAATCAGGGTTTCTGGGGATGAGGAACACACGACCGGAGGAGTTGCGAAATCCTGAATTGTGACGGTCCCACAGCCCTAGCGCCTAGTGGAGTACAGGCGTCAGAGGTTTAAGTCTCGTCGTGAGCAGGGGACAGGTGACATCGGAGTTCAGGAATCGGAGATTCGTGGGAGCAGCGACTCGCGACCGTGTGAGGTCTGATTTCCCGATAGGGAAATCCCTGAAAAGAACGAGGAAGTATTCTCATTGAGACCCATCGGGTTTTGGGGTTTTGGATAGCACGAGGAACGTGACCATGAGGTTCACGATAACGTGAAACCCGATTTCCCGATAAGGAAAAGGGGAGATTGCGAAGAGAGTTCTGTGGGTATTGAGAGGTCCCGATAAGGGATCGGAAGAACTTAGACAGTTCTTCAGGTCGAGAGTATAAGAAGGTCCTGGTGAGAGCGGACGTGTCCTGGGTGGCGCGTTTTGCACCACCCCCTATCTTGAATTCAACCAAGTATTGTTTAGTGACACTCACCTGATGTCCCTTCTGTAGCCATGAAACTTTATACGAACTCGGGTGATCAGTCGTTTCCAGCTCTAGTTTCTCCACCATCTCGGTTGAAATGAGATTATCAGTGCTACCGCTATCCACAATAACCTTGCATTTCCAGTCCTTGGTTTTGCAAACTATCCTGAACAGTCTGGGCCTTTGAACTGGATTTTCTACCTCCTTCTTAGGTGTCAAAAGGAATTTATGCATCCCAAGCGATCTTCCGCCTTCTCCATATTCATTCTCAGCATCACGCCTCTGAGATTCTTCGATGTGAGCTTCTATGATGTCCTTCTTTTTCTCTGGACACTCAAATGACTTGTGCCCATTTTTCCCACATGTGAAACATGTGATAAATCCACCTCAGCCTCTTCCTCTACCTATGGTATGAGGAAAAGTATTTGCGTCAGCATAATCTCCCTTCTGCTCATTATGCTTCCCTCTCTGTTCAAGGTATGGTCCTTTCTGTGAGGTACCACCTCTTTCAACCTTACCCTGAGGTTTCTTCCATTCCTCCTTGGGTTTTTGATATTTATCTTGGGCAACTTCTTTGCCTCTTGGCTGGCTTCTACCTCGCCCTCATTGTCCTTGCTTTCGGCTCAGCTTTTCTTTGGCTTTTAGAGCCATATGATAAGCATCCTCTACCGTCCTGATGGTAACCATGCTTAATTCATCCTGAATGTCATATCTCAGACCATTCAGATATCTGGAAACCTTCTCATCATCGCTCTCCCAATGACCTACTCTGATGTTCAGCTGATAGAATTCCTCGGTATACTCCTTCACCATCATCAACTTATGTCTCAGGTTCTGCATTCTCCTGAACAGTGTGATTTGATAATCCCTTGGGATGAATTTTTCCTTCATCTTTGCAATCATTCGATCCCAGCTTTTAATCTTTTGTTTTCCTTTGGAATGTCTATCTGCCTGAAGCTCGTCCCACCATAACGCTGCATGTCCTTTCAAGCATGTAACAACGTGCTTGACCTTCTTATCCTCTTCGATATATTCATAATCGAAGTAAGTATCAAGAGCTCGGATCCAATCCAGTAACTCTTCTGCATCCAGATTCCCTTCATAAACTAGAATGTCTGTTTTGTCTTTCGCACCCATTCTAGAAATGGCTTTAATCAACCTCTCGGTTGATGCATCCTCTGCTGTGACCTCTTCTTCATGTCTAGCTTCTTCTTCAACCTCGGAATCGCTAAGATCCCCTGCACCAAATCCACGTCTCTGAGTTGTCTCCATCTCTTCAAGCCTTTCTCGGAGATCTCTCATTTGCCTCTCCATTTATGGATTTCCTGCCGGCCTACCTCTTCTGTGCACCTTCCTGTCTTCTGGGTCGGGTGACTTTCTTTCTCTTCTGGGCGGCATGGTGAATTTTCTCTCTTCTTCTCTGCTATAGAAAACAAATAACTTCCCGCTCTGATACCACTCTGACGCAACCCGCACTCCTTGGAGCACGAGTGCTCTTCCAGGACCTTCCTCTCTCCTTGGCCCGAAGAACTCAATAGTTCTTCTTCTTCTTTTCCCAATCAGAAAAATGTACCCCACAGGTTCTTATTCGGCGTGATCCTCCCTTCTTTGTTTCGGAGGATCAGAAATTTGTGACTTCGTCGCTCGCGACACCAAGCGCTCGGATTTCCTCCTTCCGATACCCGAAGCATCGAAACACTGATACAACCTTATCGCGCGTTTGACACAAACGCGCCACCCAGAACACGTCCGCTCTCACCAGAACCTTCTTATACTCCCAGCCCGAAGAACTGTCTAAGTTCTTCCAATCCCTTATCGAGACCTCTCAATACCCACATAACTCTCTCCGCGATCTCCCCTTTGCCTTATTGAGAAATCGGGTTTCGCATTATCGTGAACCTCGTGGTCACATTCCTCGTGCTATCCAAAACCCCGAAACCCGATGGGGTCTCAATGACAATACTTCCTCGTTCCTGTCGGGGATTTCCTTATTGGGAAATTAGACCTCACACGGTCGCGAGTCACTGCTCCCATGAATCTCCGATTCCCGAACTCCGATGCCACCTGTCCCCTGCTCATGGAGAGACTTAAACCTCCGACGCCTGTACTCCACTAGGTGCTAGGGCTATGGGACCATCGCGATTCGAGATTTCGCGACTCTTTCGGTCATGTGTTCCTCATCCTCGGAAACCCCAATTTTCCGATGAGTCAAGTCCCGATGAGCTCTGACTCCTTCCCTATGCACTAAGGCTTAAATCAAGCACAACTTCTCCAAGATCTGATGTTGTTGGGACTTCGCTAATCTCCCCTGCGAATCCTGACCGTCGACTCCTCATTCTTGAGGATTTCTTGGAAACGCCGAAGTGCTTCTGTCGAGACTTGTTCTCCAAGCCTGCGCTTGCAGCTCTTGAACGAAACCTTCCTCAACACGAGCCTTCTATGCTCTTTTTCAATGATATCACAAGGGTTCTATCCCTCTTGAGCTTATTCACTCTGACTCCTTCAGAGGAATGTATGCGCACTCCTTGCGCTCGACATTCAACAACTTCTTGAGTGTTGAATCCTTCAGACTCTGCGCACTTCCTGTGGAAGCAGTCCTTATCTCCTTGCTCAGGTTCACGACTGAGACTTCTTCTTGTTCTCCCTATGCCTTCCTTGCACAGCTTCAACAACACAAAACGACTTCTGGGCGAATGAGAACAACAGTTACACTACTGAGCCTTCATCGACGCACTCCTTGCAGATGAATTCCACTGCACTCCTTGCAGGAATCTCCTGGCTCAGATAGAGAAAAAATTGAAAATCATTCTCTCTCAGACTTCATTTAAAACCTGAAATCACATGCACAACATATGTAAAGAAAATACATAACCAGAAAACAAACATTCATGAGCACATCATCAGCACAGAGAAATAACACCAGCCATGAATTTGAATCAGAACTTCCTTCTATTAATTCAAAGACATATGTACATGGGTGTTCTTCACAAAATTCTCTGCATTCTCTTCTCTTTCTGAATGTTGTAGGTAATGTTACAATGTACAAAGGAGGGTGTCTATATCCATTTTCCCTCTTGGATTCTAAAGCTATCAAATCTACAATTAAAATCTACCTACCAGCATTAACTATAATAAATGTCGTCTATTTACCTAAGGACGAGAGCTATCTGCTCAAGGTCCATTACAAATTACAAGTGCGCTTTCATAAATGACTTCATTTAAATACTTGTGCAACAATTCCAAAGTGAAGTTCAAAAAATTGGTGCTGGCTTCTCCAGTTGTTCTTCCGCTCCATGCTGGCTCGCTTGATGCGTTGGCGATGCTCCTACATCATACTCCCTGGCTTGAAAAATTTCATGGGATCCTCTCCATGAGATCCTGCACGGCCTGCCCATGCTTCTGTATCATTGCTTTTGTTTCCCAGCTGGCATCTTCCACTGGGTGATTTTCCCACTTGACCAGATACTCGGAATATTCTTTTCTTCGGGTCTTCTTTCCCACTCGCTTGTCCAGTATGCATTCCATCTGCGGCTTCTCTGCTACTGGCATTTGTTTCCTCCATTGGATCACTGGTTCCTCAGTTCCAGCCTCTTCTTCTCCAGCCTTGTATGGGTATAAATCCAAAACATTGAATATCGGAGATATCCCGATACCATCCGGCAACTCAATCTCATAAGCGTTCTCGCCAAATTTCTTCAGGACTCTTTACGACCCGATTTTCTTCATCTTTAGTTTATTGTATGTTCCCCTTGGAAACATTTCCTTCCTCAGATGTGCTAGAACTAGATCCCCAACTTCAAACTGAAGTTGTCTTTTGTGCTGGTTTGCTCCGTGCTTATACTCCTGATTTGATTTCAGCAGTCATTCCTTCACCTTGTTGTGAAGTTCCTTCACTGCCTCAACAAATTTCTCTGCACTAGCACTGCTAGTTGCAATCTGTTTTGAATCTCGTAATTCAGAAACTCCTCTCGGTTGTGTCCCATACACAATCTGAAATGGAATCTTTCCTGTACTCTGATTCACTAAATCGTTGTATGCAAACTCTTCCTGTGGTAACACGCTATCCCAGCTGCTATGGTGCTCTGTCACCAGGCTTCTCAACAAGTCTCCCAGACTCCTGTTGACCACTTCCATCTGTCCATCTGTCTGTGGATTGTAAGATGAACTAAATGCCAGGTTAGTTCCTAGCTTCTTCCATAGCGTCCTCCAGAAATGTCCAATGAATTTGGTATCCCTGTCCGAAACAATACTTTTCAGTAATACATGGAGTCGAATGACTTCCTTGAAAAATAAATTTGCGATGTGGGTAGCATCACTGGTCTTATGGCATGGAATGAAGTGTGCCATCTTTGAAAACCTATATACTACCACAAAGACGGAATCAACACCTCTTTGCGTCCTCGGTAATCCCAAAACAAAATCCATGCTTATCGCTTCCCATGGCCTCTCTGGTATGGGCAATGGCTGGTAAAAAACTGCATTTTGCTTCCTGCCCTTTGAGTGCTGACAAATTCGACATCTGTCAACAAATCTCTTGACATCTGCTCGCATTCCTGGCCAAAAATATGATTCGGTCAACTTCGCGAACGTTTTGTTATGGCCAAAATGTCCTGCCAAGCCTCCACTGTGCTTCTCTTTCAACAGGTTCTGCCTCATGGAGCAATTCGGAATACACAATTGATTGCCTCTGAACAACAATCCCTCCTGGATCATATAATCTATCTAAGAACTCCAATATCTGAGAACTGGATTCTTAGCTGCTTCATATGCTTCTCCGAAATCTACATCTCCTGCATACATGTCCCTCAGATTTTCAAATCCCAATGTCTTGACTTTGAACTCCTGCAACAAGAAACATTTCCTGCTCAAAGCATCAGCCACTTTGTTAGTAGTACTTGCAATGTGTTTAATTACAAATGTAAAGTTTTGCATATACTCTACCCACTTAGCATGTTTCTAATTCAACTTCTCTTGTTGACTCAAAAACTGCAATGCATGATTATCACTGTACAAAATAAATTCCTTCGGGATCAAGTAATGCCTCCACTTCTTCAGTGCCTGTATGATAGCATAAAATTATTTATCATACGTGGAGTATTTCAGCTTTGCTTCATCCAGCTTCTCACTGTAATATGCGACTGGTCTGTCTTCTTGACTCAGGACTGCTCCTATGGCATATCCGCTTGCATCACATTTCACCTGAAATGTCTTATGAAAATCTGGCAACACCAAAATTGGTTGCTCTGTGATCTTTCACTTCAACAGATTGAAGCTCTTCTCAGCCTCTGCTGTCCAATGAAAAGTCTTATGTCGCTTCTTCACTGTGTCCATCATTGCTGCACTAATTCCACTGAAGTTCCTGATGAACTTTCGGTAGAAACCAGGGAAACCATGGAAACTTCTCACCTCGAAAACATTTCTCGGTGATGGCCAATTTTTAATCACGTCCACCTTACTCGGATCCATCTTCAACTCATTCGCCGAAATGACGAACCCTAAGTAAATGAGTTATGTCTTCATAAATGAAGATTTCTTCATGTTTATCAACAACTTCTCTTGCTATAGTTTTCTCATCACAATGGCCAAATGCCTCAAATTTTCAGCCTTCATCTTACTAAAAATAAGTATATCATCCAAATATACGACGACAAACTTTCCGATGAATTCCCTCAGGACTTCATTCATCAGTCTCATGAATGTGCTTGACGCGTTTGTTAA
>ML780592.1:161242-181035 GCA_009831015.1 Picea engelmannii
TCCTTAACATAGGAGGGTTGTTACATATTTGCAGAACATGGAACAAAAGAGGCTCAAATTTTAGCCCGCCAGGCCGATAACCCACGATCCAAAAAGTGCCCAAGTATGGAACGAGGGATCCTCATATTCTCTATAAAATGTCGTCCATACTTTCTAAAAATACATGTTTACTATGTATTCGTCGTTTTTCGGAAAATTTTTATATTAGTTGCCCGACCAGATTGTACAAACGTTTTCGTCTAATTAAATTCTACAATATCAAAATTTAATATTAATAATTTAGTATTGAAAATAATTTTTTTAGATATGTTAGATAGTTTATAGGGATTAACATCTGTAAACAATGACAAACTTGAACCCTCTAACCCTCAAGTCCATCTGTCAATCTGTATATCGTGAAACTCCAAGTGCTATTTGGAGGACACAGAACAATGAAACTGCAATGTTGAGCCAGCTAGCTCCCAGGTCCGCTTGTCAATTTGTATATCGCGGAATTGTGAGTGGTATTTGTACAACATGGAACAATAGAGGCCCAATTTTTCAGCCAGCCAACCCTAGAGCCTCCGATAAAAAAAAATGGCTAAATATGGAATTCATACGGGATCGCTACGGGACAATAAAAGTGAAATGTTCGACCAACCAGCCCAAATCCTCCTGTCAATTTGTATATGGCGGAAGTCTAGATACTATTTGTAGGGTATGAAACAATATAACCTTAGTTTTCAGCCCACCAGGCCACAAACCCGCGATCCAAAAAGTGCCTATGTATGGAATAAGGAATGCACATATGTTGTATAAAAAACTCATGTCCATACTTTATAAAAGTACATGTTTACTATGTATTGCTCGTTTGTCCAAAATCTTTTATATCAGTCTGTCCACCAAAATGGATAAACTTTGTCCTCTGCTTAAATTTTTCAATATCAATATGTAATATTAATAATTTAGTATTGAAAATAATGTTTTTTTATATGTTGGATAGTTGATAGGGATTGCCATCCCTAAACAATGGCAAATTTGAACCCACCAGCCCTCGAGTCCATCTGTGAATGTGCATATTGCGGAAGTCCGAGTGCTATTTGGAGGACACGGAACAATGAATGTGCAATGTTCAGCCAACCAGCCCAAGAGCCCCCGATAAAAAAAAGTGGCTAAATATGGAATTAATACGGGATCGCTACGGAACAATAGAAATGCAATGTTCAACGAAGAAGCCCACAAGTACTCCTGTCAATTTGTATATCGCGGAAGTCTGGGTGGTATTTGTAGGACACAGAACAATAGAGACTCTATTTTTATCCCACCAGGTTGTGAACCTGCGATCCAAAAAGTGCCTAAGTATTGAATGAGGGATCTGCATACGCTCTGTAAAATCTCATGTGCATACTTTATATAGAGACTCATGTCCACAAGTCTGCCTGTCAATTTGTATATCGTAGAAGTCTAGGTGCTATTTGTAGGACACATAACAATAGATACTCAATTTTCAAACCGCCAGGCCGTGAACCCACGATCCAAAAAGTGCCCAAGTATGGAATGAGGGATCTGCATATGTTCTATAATAGTAAAAATACAATGTTCAGCCAAGCAGACTGTAGGTCCTCCTGCCAATTTGTATATCGTGGAATTCTGAATGCTATTTGTAGCACACAAAAAAATAAAGACTCTATTTTCAGCCTGTCAGGCCACGAACCCACAATCCAAAAAGTGCCTAAGTATGGAATGAGGGTTCTGAATATGCTTTGTAAAATCTCATGTCCATACTTTATATAGAGAGTCATCTCCGCAAGTCTGCCTGCCAATTTGTTTATCGCGGAAGTGTAGGTGATATTTGTAGGACACATAACAATAGATACTCAATTTTCAGCCCACCAGGCTGCGAACCCGTGATCCAAAAACTGCCCATGTAAGGAATGAGGGATTCACATATGTTCTATGAAATATCATGTCCATACTTTATAAAAGTACATGTTTACTATGTATTGTTCATTTGTCGGAATACTTTTATATCACTCGACCAACCAGATTGTACAAAGTTTCTCATCTAATTAAATTCTACAATATCAATATTTAACAGTAATAATTTACTACAGGTCCGCTTTTGAATTTGTGTATCACGAAATTGTGGGTGCTATTTGTAGAGCATTGAACAATAGAGGCCCAATTTTTTGCTCACCAACCCGAGAGCCCCTGATCCAAAAAATGGCTAAATATGAAATTAATACGAAATCACTATGAGACAATAAAAGTGCAATGTTTAACCAAACAACTCGCAAGTCCACCTATATATTTGTATATCGCAGAAGTGTGGGTGTTATTTGTAGGACACAACACAATAGTGGCTCAATTTTCAGCCTGCCAGGCCAAAAACCCGCAATCGAAAAAGTGCCTAAGTATGGAATGAGGGATATGCATATGTTCTATAAAATATCATGTCCATACTTTATAAAAGTACATGTCTACTATGTATTGTGCGTTTGTTGCAAAAAATTTAAATAACTTTCCCGACCAGATGGTACAAACTTTATCGTCTAATAAAATTCTGCAAGATCAATATGTAATATTAATAATTTAGTATTGAAAATAATTTTTTTAGATATGTTAGATAGTTGATAGCAATTGCCATCCCTAAACAATGACAATCTTGAACCCGCCAACCCTTGATTCCATCTTTCAATCTATATATCGCATAACTCCGAGTGCTATTTGGAGGACACATAACAATGAAAGTGCAATGTTGAGCCAGCCAGCCCGTAGGTCCGCTTGTCAATTTACAAATTCCACGACATACAAAGTGACGGTCGATATCTGTCACTGAGATGAAATATGACCGTCAACCCTTCACATCTCCTGGGTATATATTCTGCCATTTTTCTTTTGTAACCCGCCCAACCGCTTTCCATATTTTGGTATTTCTTGGAATCATTTTCTCCATCACCCTTGCCTTCATACTTGTTTCCAGATATGCAATAATTAAGCTTTAATGCTAGTAGCCATCCTGCATGAACCATTAAGATTGTCATTAATGTTTGAAAATCTGAAGAAGATTTGTCATTACTACGAATTAAACTAAGATTTGTGCACAAGTATGTTATCATTTCCAAGTATTCATTTGAAAGGTGATGCAATATTTTTTTTTTGTGCTCGGATGGGTTCGTCCTTCTAAGAAATTTCTAATTCTTAATCTCTTTTCGCCATCACCGCCACCTTTGCACTTTTTTCTAATTGGGCAATTAGTGAGCTGTGATGGTGACAACTCATTCTGCACGAACCCTGGAAACTGTGATTGATCAGTGAAAGGCTTGAGGACATATTCCATTGATACGCATTAAACCCTAATTTGCGGATGGTTATATTATCCCTCCCCGATTTTCATTTCAAACATCATCTCGAGCAAAAAAAAATTCTTAATAACTTTTGGCAACAGTTCTCTCCACACATAGTAAACACATTGGGGCATAATGGCCAGAGGTTCCACTATTCCAGGGCATATTATTACTATTCATCTCCCTCTACCCAGGAGAAAACAAGGAGATGGTCCTTTGGTACACCAAGAGATATATTTCAAGCCAAAAAATTCCATGGCAACCTTGGCTTCTTAGAAAACCTGCCCACTTGCATTCATGGTTGTCGCAGAAGTTGATGCCATGAATTCCGAGCTGGAAGAAGATGATTTGATGGACGATGATATGGCAATGGATGTTGGCAATGTAGAGAATCTTCCCACTCCTGTGCCCAAATTGAAAACAACCATAATGAACGGAACTTCCCAACTCGGTGATGGCAGTGATGACAACACCAAAAGGAGTTTCAGAAAAGAAACTAACGGTGAACGAAACAACCACTTTGCAACACCAAAGTAGGAATTCCAGAGTTCCAAATTAGTTCGTTCTGTGTGGAAGAGTTTCACTGTAAAGCAATGATATGTTGATGATCCCATAGATATATTTCAATCCAAAAAATTATTGATTAACATCTTTGGGAATCAGGTCCAAAACTCTCCCCGCTGTAAGGCATTTTCCTACTAGTCATCTCCTTATGCCCAGAATGGACTAATTTGGGCCTCTAGAATTGCACATGAAAGATGTGCTATTGATTTGTTTTGTACTATGCAGAGGCAGTTTCAGCTAAGGGCTATTCCACTTGCCCTGCAACCATTTTCGTCTTCTTCCTCAGGGGAAGCTTGTGAAAAATATCAATTTCAGCATAGGATGATTCATCGAGGAGAACACTGCAAAGATCTTGCATAATGCAAATCCTGTGCTTGTGTTTTTCACATATACCTTCAATGTTTTGGCCCGAAGAACTGGGTCCAATTTCTAAGGATATATGTACAATACTTAGTGTTTTTGTTGTTTTTTTAAATGCATTTGCTGTTAAAAAATATTTTCCTTCGACTCTTCATTGCTTCCTCTTTTCCGGGTTTAACGGATGTTCTAACTGGCATGGTTCGGTGCTCTCGTACTTCTTCGATATTGTGTTTACTTATCTTATCTTTTCTAAGATGGAACATCTAACAATTATATGCCAATGTACTGTGTGAATCCACCATCTTTTTATGCAAACAAAAAATGGATTACATAATTTCAAACCAATGTTCAATTCTATTCATAATGCAGATAGAACATAGCAATACCAATGTACAATGTTGCAGCAAAATCATTATTCTTGTTTCTAGACATGCAATTATTAAGTTTTAATGCTAACAACCCATAATGCAAGAAGTTTAATACTTGAATTAATATGTTGCACTCATGGAAGAGTGTATGAAGAACACCGTTACACTCACATGTTCCAATAAAATCTAATCTTCAACAAAGCATTTGCTGACAATTAGTAGAAAATGAAGTTTAATAGTTAAGTTAATATGTTATAGTCATGGAAGAATGTATCAATAACATAGTTACACACACATTGCAATAAAATCTAATATTCAACAATGCATTTGCTGACAATTAGTAGAACATCATGGTTTTGCAACAATGGGGCTTCTTTGAAACCAATTCGCACTTACAAAAACTGCCTTTCGCCTTTCTATTTTCCCACTCTTTTCTTCTGTCTAGTTTCTCTTCCTGGTTACTTAATCATTTTTCTCTCGAAAATTCCTTGCTCCGAAGCTTCACAAATTCACACTTTTTAAATGACCACTTCCCCTTTCTTTAAATTGACCCTCTATTTTTCCTTGTCCTGCAACTGGCACCCAGAGTTTTGCGATATACAAATTGACAGACGGGCTTGTGCACAGGCCAGGTCAACATTGCTCTATGCGTGGGTGGGCTTGCAGGTTCACAGCTACACTCGTTCTCTTTTATCACGACATCGACCCAACGCTTCCCCATTCCATACCCATAAACTTCTCCAATCATGAATTCTCGCTAGGCAATCTCTACATTGGACTTCTGTTGCTCCATGGCCTGCGAACAGTACCGTCACTTCTGTGATATACAAATTTTCAACCATTCTTAGATCATACCTTCTTCTGTATTACGGTCCACCTATCATGCCCTCTTTTGTGGTGCACATTTTTGCACTGAAAACTTTCGAGAAATACAATTTAACCGTCGGGTCCTCGCATATTTAGTGGAACTATTGTCACCCGATTTTGAAGCCCGTCTGTATGCTTTCCATACTTCACAATTTGTTCAAATTTCTTTGGGAGATTGTTGGTTTGGCAGGTTGAAGAAATATTCAGTTCATAGTCGTTGTTTCCTGTGCCTGCGCCCCTTTTGCAATTAGCAGATGGCAATTATATATAAGATATTATTGTTATGCATGCAATTAACAATTTCCCTATTCCATACTTAGCAACTTTGTTGGAATTCTGCAAATATAAAAACTGGTCGTTGAACTGCCCCATCATGATCTCTTCCATTTTACACATTTTGCACTCAAAAATTTCGAAACATGAAATTTGACCGTGCAACACTCAGTTGTCGTGACTATCCCCGTAACCAAAATTTGTGGGGGGATTATATTATCCCTTTCGAGTGTTCATTTCAAAATCATGAAATCTCGTTCACACGGCGTGGCCTTCACACATTCATGAAACCTCCATTCCTTAATTGCTCTTTGTCCTACTCGCCACCTTCACATTTCTAAATATGCAATAAATAAACTTTACTGCTAACAATTCATCATGCACCACCATTAGAGATTGTCATTAATCAACAAAATGCTCGAGGACATTTCCCATTCATAAGCATTTAACCAAGATTTACAGAAAATTTACATTATCGGCTCTATCTGTTCATTTAACCATCATCTGCAACAAAGAAACCTTCTAATAAACCTATGGCATCAGCTCGACAATAGTTCTGTGGAGATACAGTGAACATATTCGGGTGCGAGGACCAGAAATTCCCTGGTCCAAGGCATTTTCTTATTACTCAACCTTTGCTGTAGAGAATCAAGTAATTTGGACCTTCGGGATTGCTCATGCAGGTTGTGTCCCTTAGGTTTTACTGTAAGGACCTGATCTCTTGGTGCACCGATAAATTTATTTCAGAGAAAAGACTTATTCCACTGCAGGACCTCTCTTCTATTTCTTTGTCACCTCAGGTCTTCCGCTAGATGCTGAAATTGTCGGAGCCAACATTGACATTCAGAGGAGAATATTGCAAACAGTTCCTAGCAAATAATAATAACAGATTGGACCTCTTGCCCCTTTTTCTGGAAAACATGAATCTAGTTCCTGAAGATATCACAAGCTTGCAGGTTAGTTCATTTAGAAATCCATTTCGTGAAATTGCTTGGTTGTTTACAAGAATAACGAGACAGGAGTCGAAAACTACGGTTTCCCACATGGCTCTTTATATTTTGTATTTCACAGTCAATGAACAAGCCATTTTTTTATTGGGGCAGGTTAATTTCCCATGAAATCTCTTCCCAATTGTCAAGCTACAAAAGGGAAAATAAATTTTATATGTCATCCTATTTAGTTTTTGCAATAGCACATTCGTGTTGGTTTCCACAACTGTCTCTGTCCAAGAATGTCAACTGTGAATTCCACCCAGTAACGTTCTGGTACTAAGCCTTGTGGAAGCGCAAGGCTTCCCACTATTTTTATGTGGTTTTTAATGGCTTCCTGTCTATTTTCAAAGTTTTGTTGTTAGGAGAAGATGCTTCTCACATATCTGAACATGCAACTAGTATTTTTGAAAAGAAGGGTACACTCGAACATTTGGATAATTACACTATCATAAGAATTTTTGGCTCCATGGAACAACTTGCTCTCCTTCCATGTCACATTATAGACATAATGTTTGTTGCAAAAGGAGCACGTCAATACAACTACTGGTTCCATCTATTCCAAAGGAAGAAAAAAAAACAGTTCATTCCTCTGCCTTGGAAAATAGGGGAGTTCATGTTGAAAAACGTCAACAAAATTGACGATTTCGCAACACATTCTAGCATCTCCAACCTGAGATATGCTGAAGACATAAGAGGATTCGACCCCTATGATATTTTTAGACAACATTTACAAACACTTGGCCTCAATGATTGTTTTGTAAATAAACACCTGCCCAAAAACAAAGATAGTGGCGACAACAGTCCTGCCTCTAATGCCGATGAGGTATAGACAGTGCAAAGCTGCACTAAATTGTACACGCAACAGGGGAAAGGCCCCAGTGACAAGAGTGTTCAATATGAAAATACCACTCCAAAAAGTAATACATCTCGGAGCATCTCTCCAACGACCCATCATAGAAACAAAGAAACCAAGAGTTCTTCAAATGGAGGAGGAGATAACAACCCTCCTCACTATAAAATTGATAGTTCTCACAAGCTTCCAGTAGAGAAGAAGAGAAAAAAAAAATCGGGCAGGTGGAAGAGCTGGAAATTCATAGTTAGAACATGGAACTTGACACTGATCTGGATACCATGATCCGCTTCCTTGATCAACCCAAAGATTCCATCCACCATATCCATCCAATGGACATATCCGTTACCGAAAATTTTGACGAAGATGAATCCTTTGTGTTCCAGAGCGTTGTTTTTGATAGCCAGAACAAAAAATTGATAATTCAAAAAACAAAATGTTAAAAATAAAAAAGGAAAATCTCGTTCAGAGGTTGACGTTGCCAACATGCGACCGTCCCAAATCTATCAACTTCACGCCGCGACCGGAGAAGCAATTCATGATTCCATTGGAGGCATCGAGACTGAGAATGCTAGACTGAAGGACTGAATCAAGGAATTGTAAGACACTTTCATTCCTATGCCATTGCTTGTTGATCGTTTGGAAATAGCCATGCCTGGAACCCCTACACTCAATGTAAAAGAATCCTCCACCCTCCTCGCATCCTGTAAAGGATATGTGGAGAAAAATATCAAAAAAAGAGTGGGATTGTTTACCGAGAAATGGAAAATATCAAAAACCATCACTTCCCTTGGAACCAGGGCACATAGCTTGCTCAAGATTTTGCAGTCCGAATTAAAAGATGAAGAAGATTTCTTTTTAAAAATGGTCATCCCTTTTGGCAAGATTGTCAACAATATGATAGAAACAAAAAGAAGAGAAGAAGATATTCCATCAAAAAACTGCATCGACCAATTGAATGCATGTTGGAAAGAAAAAGTAAAGAACCTGCATCTCATTGTTTAGTCATGTGAACAAGCCATATCGAAGAAATATATATTATTCACAAAGCTGTCAAATATAGAGTTAGCCGGGAAAACCTAGGACTTCCAAAACCCCCACTTAATCACAAACTCCTTGCCCTTAACCAGGCAAGAGTTCGATAAACATGTTTCTATGTTTAAGACCTTATCTTTGGAAAATTTTTACAACATCCTTCAATTTCATCAAGCTCACGTCCACGACTGGCTAGTCAAATATGCAATACATAATGAGGAAATTCATCAGGCTCTCTCTAATCTTTCTATCGACTTCTGGGAATTAGAAAACGATCTTTTCAACATAAAAATCCATAATGAGATCAACATCGCCCCAATGAAAGGCTACATTGAAGAATGACTCAAAAGGAAATTGAAACAGGCCGCGGACAAAAGACAACAGGAAGTTTCCAGCATTCCAGTAGCTATGGAGGACATCCTTGAAACCCCAGTCGTCAACGACATCAATGAAATGACAGCCGCAAACAAATAGCCAAAGGGCTCATATGTACCCTCACTGTAATTTTGCTCATCACATCCTTCTTTGTTTGTCAACCCAATTATTCCAGTTTCTTAAATACAGATGTATAGGCAAACACTTATACCTTTCCATTTATTTTCTTTTGCAGCTATTGCACTCTATCTTCTTTCCACAGTCTCGTTTCTTGTACATATTTTTATAATGGTCTGCGGGAGCCCCAATCCCAGTCTACATGACAAACGTATTGAAATTTCTGTTTATATGTAACGAACCTTTTTTTTTTGTATATTTCAAAATTTCCAGCAATATGTAACAAACTTTTATTTTTTGACAGATTTCAAATAAAAATGCATTTAAATTTTTGTATGTTACAAACTCTATTCTTATCTTTCACCACTCTGTATGACAAATGCATTTAATTTTTAATATGTTACAGACTTTTATTCTTATCCTTCACCAGTCTGTATGGAAAATGCATTTACTCTTTTATATGTTACAAACTTTTCTTTTTTTATATATTCAAAATAAATGGTGCTCAACAATGCAACTGTCATTTACTTATACCCCATATTCATAAATGCATTTAAATTTTTTTATTTCTTATCTCCTATTAATTTTATGTCATCATATATTTTTATCTTTCACCAATCTATATGGAAAATGCATTTAAATTTCCAAATTTATTCTTGCACTATAAACAAATTTTTTACTTTGTTATATACTTTCAAAAAAAATAGGTTTGCTATATACTTTCAAAAAATAGATGGTGCTTTTCCTGCCGACCCTCATTTACTTTTTCCCCATCTTCCGTGATATACATTTTTCACACAACATTTCCGTGGTATACATTTTTCACTGAACACTTCGTTTCATTTACAATTCGACCCCATTTTCTTTCTAACCTCGTTGGTAGGGACCGCGTTGCCACACAACCTTGTTTACAATAGATTATATGACACGGTGAAAATATTATTTTGACAGAGTGAAAAGACATTGTAGTAAATAATCCAGGGTGAAAATATAATATGATAGAGTGAAAAGACATTGTAGTAATATTTTCACAGTCAAATTTAACTAAAAAGTGTTAGGTTAGAAAACTTTGACGAGGTCAAAAATTTACTAACTCATAGTTTTAAGTTATAACGACCTAACATAACCCATTGCATTATTTCTATAAGGATTTTTTTTAGTTCATATACACCATTGTAAGAATTCCTTAGTGACCCCAAGTGTCACGACTAGCCAAGAAATGGTAGTAGTTGTTGGCATGGCCCATGTGAAATGTTGCGAGGAGCTTTGAATGCACCATTGAGTCAACTCTAATGTCTAACCAAGAAATAGTTGTAGTTGTCGACATGGCCCATGCTAAACATTTTGAGGAGATTTGAATGTACCATTGAGGTTAGCTTCAGTGTTATTTCACATACCATTAAACATAACTATATCTGTAATATAGATTTCTATGTGCATATATATAATTTTAAAAGTTTTTAGGATATATCAAATCACTAGTATCACTAGTACCAGATAGAAAAGACATAGAGTTTGGGGTTAAGTGGTTTGCAAAATGAAAATCTAAGGATATTGAGGGTTATCAAGCATAAATCCTAAAGATTGAACTGTCTATCCTCATGTCGCGCATCCACAAGTTCTTAAATTTAGCAATCAAGAAGGTCTTCCCTAAACCTTGGACTCAAAGCCTCATTGTAACTATTTTTTAAAGTGGAGATAAAAACAATCCCTCTAATTATAGGATCAATATCCCCCTTTTAGTCAAGTTATATGAAATTATTTTGGAAAACAATATCAATGTATGTCTAGAAAACCACGAAAAAAGAGCTAAATGGAAGGCCATATTTATGAGCTATCATTAAACTATGGACCATCTTATTATGCTTAGGATCATTGTGGAGGAGTGTCACAATAATAAAACCAATATCCTATGTTGTTTCATTGACTTTAGTAAATATTTTAACACAGTTTCCATGACTAAGTTTTGGAATAGATTAGAAGAGCTAAAATTTTCTGTCAAGTTGAGAGCTTGACAAGTTCAAGAACACTAAGGGTTGGCTGGAAGAAACTAAATGTAATATAAGAGACAAAAAAAGTTGTCCCATGTACCCTAACCATTTTGGCATATACATCGACACATTATAAGGTTTAATGTAGAATGTATTTTTGGATGAACACTGTGTACATAGTTTTTGAAACGTCCATCGTTTCGAGTTGACACTCCACCCGTCATCAGGGACAACATAAAGATCAGAAGTAGGAAATGAGTGTCGGGGTTTTGTATTTAAAGTTGAGAAAGTGTTCGTTGAGTAAGAATTAGGTAAAGAAATAATCGATTCAATCTGACCATTTAGATTGAAAGGAATTAATTAAACGAGTCAACATGGAATTTGGGATAAATCCAACATGGAAAATTTAATGGTGGAGAGAAATCAAATACCAAAAGATCAGGATAGTTGTTAAGAATGGAGAAAGTCAAAAATGGGAAAAAAATATTTAATATTAATGTTGGAAATATCAGAGATAATGTGGAAGTGACGTGTGAGGATTAGACAAAGTAAGGGGTAAAATGTATGAATTAGTATATGATGATAAAAATATATTAATGTAAACTAATTTACATTTTCAAACATTATAAGGTTGTCTGGAAGAAGCAGGTTATGTCGGCTCAACTCTAGTTGTTATAGTCGTCATCCTTCTTCTTTACATTGATGATATTGTTCTTATGGCAAGGAATCCATGTGATCTCAACAAACAACTAAAAATTCTCAAGGATTCTGATCTAGTACAAGTATGAAAGTTAACAATGAAAAAACCAAGCTTAAGGGTTGGTTCAAAGAAATTAATTGTAATATAAGAGTTAAGAAAGGTTGTCCCTTGTTCCCTACCCTTTTTGGCATATACATCAACAAGTTAGAAGGTTTTGTTAGTGTGTTGCATCGGCCTAATTCTAGTTGGTATAGTCATCATCCTTCTTCTTTACATTGATGATATTGTTCTTCTGGAAATGAATCCCTATGATCTCAATAAGTAACTAAAAATTCTCAAGGATTTCTCTCTAGTACGGGTATGAAATTTAACAATGAAAAAATGAAGGTTATGATAGTTAAATCCTAAAAGATCACTTACACTAATTTTGTGTATGATACAACAACTTGGTGAAAGTGACTTCATACAAATATCTTGAAATCTATCTTCATCACAAGCTTAAATAAAACTATAGCATTTGGAAAAGGATAAATGGAGGGTGGAAAGATTATTATGCTCTTGAAAATTTTTGTAAACAAGTGTTGCATGGCATCGCAGTCCCTGTCAGATTGAATTAGGAATAAATGCACAGGGATTGGGGGAGAAGTAGTGGAGACAAATGTAAACTGCAGCAGAGATGTGGCAAGAAGCATGAATCACATGTGGTATCCATGTAGGAAATGACATGTGGCCACTAGAACAATTATGGCATTGAAACCATTTAGTTTTTGAAAGTATATAATCCATCTTGCTTTTATTTTTTACCAGTAGTCTGACTTCCTATGTTCGAAATTTTYGTTCCTACCTTGCATGTTTTATCTCTTCAATGTATTTATGAAATTTATTCATAATGATTTCTATATACTTCCAAYTGGTCAGAGTTAAGTACAATTTTCATAGTCGCTTCTTTAAATAGATCATCTGGCTTGTGTGTCTCTATATGTGCCAAGAAAAATAAAGTTATATAAGGTGGAAAAGAAACAACTATTTTTTTTTTTGAATCCTATTGTGTTCTTATAGATGTGGTACTCCTCTATAAGTTTTTTCCTGTCACATGTATAGTTCAAATGAGGGACTTACAAAATATCCTTCACAATGTCTTGAAGTAATACAAAACGATATAAAATGTTTTTTATTTTTTTTGAAATTAAGGTTCCTGGAAAATAGGACCAAGAATCAAACACATTAAACATTCAAATTAAATAAACACAATCTCTTTACATTCAACATAGTTGAAGATAAAAAATTCTGAGCACATAAATATAAAAGGAGATAAAAATAGTTTTATTTGAAATATATCAAAAAATAATATTTTATGTTACATATTCCTGGAAATTTAAATGAGTTTGTCATATAGACTGGGATTGGGCCTCCCACGGACCATAAAAGAAATATGTACAAGAAATAGGACTGTAGAAAGAAGAAGTGGGCGATGGTAGAGAGAAATACCTGAAAAGAATAAATTGGAAGGTATCAGTCTTTGGCTAGACATTTCTATTTAAAAAGGTGGAATAACTAGATTGATAAACAAAGAAGGATGTGATTAGTATAGACATACAATGATGATATATATCTCCCCCTTTTCTATTTTCTTGTTGATGCCTTTTTGACACTGTCATCGACGACTACTGGAATCATGCTAACTTCTTGTTTCCCTTCGTCGACGAGCTTCTCCATTGCCCTTTGGACCCATTCTTCAATGTAACCTCTCAAGGGGGCCACGTTGATCTCATCCCAGATTTTTATGTTGAAAAGATCCTTTTCTAATTCCCTTAGATTGATAGAAATATTACGCAGAGCCAAATCAATTTCTTCATTTTGTACCGAATAGTCGACTAGCCAGTTGTCCATGTCATCTTCACCATATTCAAGGACGC
Organism: Picea engelmannii; assembly: GCA_009831015.1. Taxonomy (NCBI): domain Eukaryota; kingdom Viridiplantae; phylum Streptophyta; class Pinopsida; order Pinales; family Pinaceae; genus Picea; species Picea engelmannii. Next base: position 174,977 of record ML780592.1, read on the forward strand.
TGTAAAAATTTTCTAAAGGAAACCCCTTAAAAATGTCAACTTGTTCATCGAAGGCTTGCTTAGTTAAGGGCAATGAGCTGACGATTAAATTGGGGTCTTGGACCTCGTTGGTAGTTATGGCTAAGTCTATTTTGGTCAGCTTTATGAATAATTCTTCTTTCTTTGATATGGCTTGTTCACATGAATGGACAATGAGATGCAGGTTCTTCACTTTATCTTTCCAACATACATTTAATTGAGTGATCCGGTTTTGGGAGGGGAGATCTTCTTGTCTTATTCTCATATTTTTCATGTTGTTGACATGGACGCCAAAAGGGATGACCGTGTCTAAAGAGAAACGTTCTTCATTTTTAAATCCAGCTGCAAATGTTCATGCAAAGAATGTGCCCTCGTTCTAAGGGAAGCCATAATTTGTGATGTTTCTCAGACCTCAATAATCAGCTCCATTCTTTTCTTGATATTATTCTCCACATAGTCTCTACACGATGCGAGTACGCTAGAGGATCCTTTTAACTTGGTTGTAGGGGTGGCATGCATGGATATTGCTAAAGGACTGACAAACAATGGCATAGGAATCAAAGCTTCCTCCAATTCCTTGACTCGTTCCTTCAGTCTGGAATTCTCGGCCTCAATGCCTCCAATGGAATCATCAAAAGAATCTTTGGTTGCTTAGTGAAGTCAGGAGATTTGGGACGACCACGTGTTCCAAAGGTTAATCTCTGAACAAGATTTCCCTTTCTTATCTTTTACATCTCTCTTTTCAATAATTAAATTTTTAGACTCGTTGTAAAAAACAATGCTCTGGAATATGAAGGATTCATATTCATCAAAAATCTCAGTATCATCTATTTCCATTGGGAGACTATGCTGGATCGCATCCCCGGGTTGATAAACATTGCAGAATACTCTCTCCAAATCAGCCTCAAGTTCCATGTCCTCACTCTCAATTTCGGGCTCTTCCGCTAGCCCTACAATTTTTTTTCTCTTCTTCTTCACAGGAAGCTTGTGAGAACTATTAATTTTAGCGTGAAAAGGGTTCTTATATCCTCCTCCATTTGAAGAATTCCATGTTTCTTTCTTACTTGGGTGGGTCGTTGGAGCGATGCTCTGGGATGTCGTACTCTTGGGAATGGTATCCAAGGATTGAACACTCTTCTCACCGGGGCCTTTTCCCTATTTCTTGTACAATTCAGTGGTGCTTTGCAATGTCTCTAGGTCACCGACGTCAGAAGAAGGAGTGGTTTCATCACTGTCTCTGTTTTCTCTCAGGTGTCTCTAGAAAAATTAATTGTTGAAGCCAACTGCAAGTAAATGTTCTAAAAAAATTTCGTCATGGACGAATTGTCTTAGCCTTTCAACATATATTAGGTTCAAGTTGTTGAAATGGGCTGTGAATTCATCAATTTTGTTGACGTTCCTCAACACGAAGTCCCCGACTTTCCAAGGTAGAGGGATGAATTGATTTTTTCTCTTCTCATGGAATAGATGCAACCAGTAGTTGTATTACCTTTCTATTTCTGTAACAAACATTCTGTCCATAATGTGACGTGGAAGGAAAGCAGAATTTTCCTTGGAGCCAAAAATCCTTATCACACTGTAATTCTCCATTTTTTCAAGTGCCCGCTTCCTGTCCAAAAACTTGGTTTCCTCATCATACATGTGGGGAGCATCCTTTCCTAAAAATAAATCTTTGAAAATAGAGACAAATTCATTAAAAACCTCATAAAAAAAGTGGGAGGCCTTGTGCCTCCACAAGGTCTGGTACCAGAAGGTTACTAGGTCGAATTCCCAGTTTACCTTCTTGGACACAAACAGTTTTGGAAACAGACAACAATGCGCTATCAAGAAAACCAAGTAGGATGAAATATAAAATTTCCTCTCCTTTTGAAGCTTGACAATTGGGAACATATTTCAATGGAAATTAGCTTCCCCCAATAAAAAATGGCTTGTTCCTTGACTGTGAAATACAAAATATAAAGAACCATGCAGGGAATACTTGTTGTGGATTCCTATCTCATTATTCTTGTAAAAATCCAAGCAATTTCCCGGAATGGATTTCTAAATGAACTAACCTTCAAGCTTGTGATATCTTCAGGAACTACAGTCAGGTCTTCCAGGAACTCGGGCAAGAGGTCCAACCTGTTATTATGTTTTTTTAGGAATTGCTTGGAGTCTTCTCCTCTAAAGGTCAATGTTGGCTCTGACAATCTGAACATCTTGCAGAAGATCTGAGGTGACAAACAAACACGAGAGTGGTCCCATGGGGGAATAATTCTTTGGCCTAAAATATATCTATCGGTGCACCAAGAGACCAACTCCTTATAGTAAAAAAATTTAGGGACATAGCCTGCACGAGCAATTCCAGATGTCCAAATTACTTTGTTTTGGGCGGAAGGGGATGAGTAGTAAGAATATGCCCTGGACCACTGGAAGTTCTGGTTCTGAAGCCCAAAGATGTTCACTGTATCTCCATAGAACAGTTGTCGAGATGGTGCCATAAGTTTACAATAACGTTTGTTTTCTCTAGATGATGTTTGAAATGAACAGTTGGAGGGGATAATATAACCCTTCGCAAATGTTGGTTCAATGCGTGTGAATGGGAAATCTCCTCGAGCCTTTTTCTCATTAATGAAAACCTCTATGGGTGTTGCATGATGAGTTGTTAGCAGTAAAGCTTAGTTATTGCATACTTAGAAGTGAGAAGGTGGCAGGTATGACCAAGAGAAATTAAGGATTGGAGGTTTCATGAACGTGCCAACCCGACAAGGCGCGAAATACATTCCATGATGTTTGAAATTAACACTCGGAAGGGATAATATAACCCTCTGCAAATCTTGGTTTAATGCGTATTAATGGGAGATCTCCTCGAACCTTTCGCTTATTAATGACAATTTTTACGGTTCCTGCATTGTGAGTTGTTAGTATAAAATCTTACTAATTGCATATTTAGAAATAAGACCCTATATATATAGATATATAATGTTTTTATAAACAATTTTTTTATTATAAATAAGACTCATATATATATATATATATATATATATATATATGAAAAGCAGTCAGACTTGCAAGCCACAGAACAATGCAAGGGTGATATTGAGCCCGCCTTTCCAGAAACCCGCAAGCAAAAAAGTGGCTAAGTATGGAATAGGGAAACGATCGGTCGAACTCGTTTTTTCTAAAATATTGAAATTTGTAATAGATATCTCATTACCTCGCAGGATATTTTCTGCATGTTTCTGGACAAGTTGTGTAGGGATAGTCAGTGTGACTGTCTCCTCGAGGCCTTAACTCAATAATGACAATATTCACGGTATAATAATGGTTTTTATAAACTATTTTTTTATTACAATAATGACAATCTTCATGGTATAATCCCTTGTAACGGTAGAATCTTATATATATATATATATATATATAAGTATGAAAAGAGGTCGGACAGGCTTCAAAGTAGGGTTACAAGGGATACTTAGGAGAGGTGAGGGCTCGACGGTCAAATTGTATGTCTTTACAATATATATATATATATATATAATGTTTTTATAAACAATTTTTTATTATAAACAAGGGCGAAGGTGGTGGGGAAGAGAAAGTAAAGAATGGCCAAGTATGAAAAGTGGTCGGACGAGCTTCAAAATAGGGTTACAAGGGATACTCGGGAGAGGTGAGGGCTTGACAATAAAATTGTATGTCTCGGAAACTTTGAGTGCAAATCGCGTAAAATAGAAGAGGGCATGATGGGGCAGTCTAGCGGTCAATTTGTATATTGCAGAATTATGGGTGTTGTTTGCAGGTCATGGAACAATGGAAGCACAATCTTGAGCCTGCTTGTCCGGGAACCCATAATCGAAAAAGTGGCTAAGTATGGAATAGGGAAACGGTCGGTTGGACTCATTTTCGCTAATATATTGAAATTTGTAATAGATATCCAATTACTTGGTAGGATCTTTTCTGCATGTTTCTGGACAATTTGTTTAGGGATAGTGAGTGTGAATGTCTCCTTGAGGATTTTACTCATTAATGACAATCTTTATGGTATAATAATTTTTTTATAAGCAATTTTTTATTATTATAAATAAGACTCTTATATATATATAAGTATGAAAAGTGGTGAGACGGGCTTGAAAGTAGGGTTACAAGGGATACTGAGGAGAGGTGACAGCCCGATGGTCAAATTGTATGTCTTTAATATATATATGTTTTTATAAACATTTTTTTATTATAAACAAGTGCAAAGATGGAAGGGATGGGGAAGAGCAAGTAAGGAATGCCCAAGCATCAAAAGCAGTCGAACGAGCTTCAAAATAGGGTTTCAAGGGATACTCAGTAGAGGTCAGGAGAGGTATGGAGCATGGAAACAGTCGGTCCAACTCATTTTCGCTAATATATTGAAATTTATAATAGATATCCCATTACATGTCAAGATCTTTTCTGCATGTATATCGTGGAATTCTAGGTGTTGTTTGCAGGACGCAGAACAATGGAAGCACAATCTTGAGCCCGACTTTCTGGGAATCCGCAATCGAAAAAGTGGCTAAGTATGGAATAGGGAAATGGTCGGTCGGACTCATTTTCGCTAATATATTGAAATTTGTAATAGATATCCCATTACCTGGCAGGATCGTTTCTGCATGTTTCTGGACAAGTTGTGTAGGGATAGTCGGTGTGACTCTCTCCTCAAGGATTTGACTCATTAATGACAATATTTACGGTTGCTGCATGGTGAGATGTTATCATTAAGCCTCAATTATTGCATACTTGGAAAGAAGTGTGAAGGTGACGGGCACATGAAACAACGATTAGGAATTGGATATTTCGTGAGCTCGCCAACCCGACGATTTGAAAAAGAGATTCCAATAAATGGCCAAGTATGGAAAGCAGACGGACGAGCTTTAAAATGGGGTGACAATAGTTCCCCAGAAGATGTGAGGACCCGACGGTCAAATTGTATGTCTCAGAAATTTTGAGTGAAAACTGTGTAACAAGGAAGAGGGTATGATGTGGGAGTCCGATAGTAAATTTGTATATCACAGAAGTCTGGATGTTGTTTGTAGGTCACGAAACAATGGAAGTGAAATATAGAGCCTGCCTGCCCGAGAATCCATGATACAAAAAGTGGTTAGGTATGTAATGGGGAAGCGGTCATTCGAAGCCGCGATATAAAAGAACGAGTGAAAATGTGAACCCGTAAGTACGCCAACCCGCGCAGTTAGACATTTTCGTAAAAATGAATAAGTAACCAGAAAGAGAAAGTAGAGGGTAAAATGAAACAGGAATTTGGTTAAGTATAGAAGAGGGAAAAGAAGGGCTAATATATTCAAATCTGTAATAGATATCCCATTACCCGGCAAGATATTTTTTGCATGTTTCTGGAAAAGTTATATACTTATTGCATATACTTGGAAAGAAGTGTGATGGTGGCAAGAATAGGAAACAACGACTAGGAATTGGATATTTCCTGAACCCACCAACCCGACAATTCGCAAAAGAGATTCCAAGAAATGGCCAAGTGTGGAAAGCAGTCGGACAGGCTTCAAAATAGGGTGACAAGGGTTCCCGAGGAGATGTGAGGCCTCGACGGTCAAATTGTATGTCTTGAAACTTTTGAGTGAAAAATGTGTAACATGAAAGAGGGGATGATGTGGGAGTTTGACAGTCAATTTGTATATCGTGGAAGCCTAGGTGTTGCTTGCAGGTCACAAAACAATGGAAGTGAAATTTAGAGACCGAATTCCCTAGAATCCGTGATCGAAAAAGCCGCTAGGTATGGAATGGGGATGCACTCGGTCGGAATCGTGATATAAAAGCATGAGTGAAAATGTGAACCCGTGAGTCTGCCAACTCGCGTAGCTAGACACTTTTGGAAAAACGACTAAGTAACCAGAAAGAGAAAGTAGAGGGGAAAAATAAAGGAGAATTTGGTTAAGTTTATAAGAGGGAAAATAAGGGGATAAAAGAGAGTGGGAAAATAGAAAAGCAGAGGGCAATTTTTCGTAAGCAGGAATTGGTCTCAAACAAGCCCCATTGTTGCAAAACCATCATTTTCTAGTCCAATATTG
>ML780592.1:181085-196015 GCA_009831015.1 Picea engelmannii
CATGATGGGTTGTTAGCATTAAAGCTTAATAATTGCATATCTAGAAATGACAATGACGAACTTGAATTTTAATATTGTGGTTGATTTCATATTCGCATTTGATTTCAACCACCATATATCAATTTTTATTTTATTTTATTCGCGAAGAAGAAATTTGGTAATTTCATTAATAAAGTAAAAGTGCTCAAATAGAGGCCAGGGGATGGACAACTATTAAAATGTTTCCTTTTGGAGTAAAGGAATCAAGGAAGCGAAAGGGAAATAAGAGATTGTTTGCTCAACAAGGTTGAGATGAAAACGAAACTTCTAGGGCGGGGCCCCTGCTGTCGCATCATGAATTAGTGTTGCTATGTTCTATCTACATTACGAATAGAATTGAATGTTGGTTTGAAACTGTCTAAAATTCATTTATGTTTCCATAGAATCCTGATGGGATAGACACAATGCATTTTCATTTATTTTTTCAATGCTCCATATTAGATCAAATTACTTGATCCAATACAATATTCAATAATTACGAGACTATAGAACCATGAAAACGAGAAGAGGCGTTAAATCCAACAAAGAAGCACCAACCAAGATTCCAAGGAAATTTGTTTAATAGTAAATCTAAAAAAAAAAATAGTGGGCAGTTTATATTTAACCATAGACATTGGACTGAGTTCTTTGCACCGAAGCATTGAACATATTTGTCATAAATACAGGTACAGGAGCTACAAAAAAAGAAAATAAACATGCATAAAATTATGTATTGTTCCTCTAATGTGACAACATGAAGGATCCATCAAGAAGCTCTTGAACATGCATACAAAACTCATTACCATGTTTTTTTAGGAACTCCTTGTAGTCTTCTACTTGGAAAGTCAATGTTGGCTGTCGTAATCTCAATATCTTGCAAAATACCTAAGGCGACAAAGAAACAGGAGAGGCGTTCCGCAGTGGAATAATTATTTGGCTTGAAGCAGGTCAACAACACTCCTGCTCCTGATCCTGGCGACCTAGATACATTTCAAATCACCACTAAATTGTACAAATAACAGGGAAAATGCCTCGATGAGAAGAGTTTCCAATCCACGACCACCACTGCCAAGAGTATGACATCCCGCAACATCACTCCAATGGCCCACCCCAGTAAGAAAGCAACCCAAAATTCTTCAAATGCAAGAGGACATAATAACCCTCCTTGCGGTAAAATTGATAGTTCTCACAAGCTTCCCGTGAGGAAGAAGAGAAAAAATGTTGTAGGGAAAGAAGAAGATCCCGAAATGGAAAGTGAGGGCACGCCAAGAGACCACCTCCTTAAAGTCAAAGACTTCAGGGGCACAACTTGCACGAGAAATTCGAGAGGTCCACATTAATTCATTTTGGGCGGAAGGGGACCAAGAGATCCCCTCCTAACAAGAAAAGACTTCAGGGACACAGGTTGCACAAGCAATTCTAGAGGCCCAAATTATTCTGTTCTAGGTGGAAGGAGATGAGTAGTAGGAATATGCTTTTCACCAATGGGATTTTTAGTCCTCACCCCCTAATATGTTAATTGTATATCCAGAGAACATGAGAGTGGTACCAAAATTGAATAATTATTTGGCTTGAAATATATCTCTGGGTGCATCAAGAGACTGTTTCCTTACAGTCAAAGAATTCAGGGACATAGGTTGTACCAGGGACAAATCCAAACCCAATCCTAAACCCTAAAAATGAAAGGAAAGGATATAACTCTAAGGGTGAGGACCACCATCCGAGTCGAGAGACTCAAAATCTCGAGCTTCAAAGAGGCTATTGCGTTCAACGTCGGTTTATTTTCTGAAACCCCTTCCTTTAGTCTTGCCAGGGCCGCCATCGTCGAGCCGAAAAGTGCCCCCCGTTATGGTTGATTTCAATTTGGGCGCAGGAGTGGGAACAATGTCTTCATTTCCATCATCCATCGTTGTATCATCATTCATCAGATCATATTCTTCCATATGGAAATCGACCACATCAACCTTTGCGTCGGCCATCAACGCAGGAGGGTGGGCTATCTGAGCAGGGCGGGTTTCCTTGCAATTATTTTTCTTGAAATAAATATCTCGGTGCACCAAGGGACCATATCCTTTTTTTCTTCTGGGGAGAGGGAGATGAGTAGTAATAATATTCCCTGGAGCACTGGAACTTTTGGTCATCATGCCCGAAGGTGTTTACTGTATCTGGACATAACTGTTGTCGAACTGCTGCCATAAGTTAACGAGAATGTCAGTTTTCTCTAGATGATGTTTGAAATGAACATTCAGAAGGGATAATATAACCCTCCGCAAATTTTTGTTTAATGCGTATCAATGGGAGATGTCCTCAAACCTTTTGCTGATCAATGACAATCTCTACAGTTCATGCATAATGAGTTGTTACCATTAAATCTTACTAATTGCATATCTAGAAAAAAGTGCAAAGGTGGTGGTGATGGAGAAGAGTGATTAAGGATTGGAGATTACGTGAAGCCTCCAACCGGACGACGTACGGAAGAGATTGCATTATGCTTGAAATGAACACTTGGAAAGGATAACATGACCCTCTAAAATTATTGGTTTAATTCGTATTAATGACAGATCTCCTCCAACCTTTCGGACATTAATGACAATATTAACGGTTCCTGCACGATAATCTATTAGAATTAAAGCTTAATAATTGCATATCTAGAAGGAAGAGTGAAGGTGGCAGGGATGGCGGAGACAGATTAAGCATTATACATTTCATGAATCTGTCAAACCGTGAAAGAGATTCCAAGAAATGGCCAAGTATGGAAAGCGGTCGGTCAAGATTCAAAACAGGGTCACAAGTTATACTCAGGAGACGTGAGGGGTCGATGGTAAAATTGTGTGTCTCTGAACTTTTGACTTCAAAATGTGTAACATGGAACATGGCACAATGACATATTTCGACGGTCAATTTGTATATCGCGGAATTTCAGATGTTGTTTGTAGTTCGTGGAACAATGGATGCGCAATGTTGAGCAAGCCTGGACGAGAACTGACGATGGAAATAGTGTCCAAGTATGCAATGGGGAAGTGGTTGGTTGGAATTGTGATAAAAAGCATGAGACATATTCAGAATAAGGCATATTGACGGGCTTGAAAACATGGCCACAAGTTATACTGAAGAGACGCGAGGGCCCGATGGTCAAATTGTATGTATCCAAACTTTTGATTGCAAAATGTGTAACAAGGAATAGGGCATAATGACGGACTTCGAAGGTCAATTTGTATATCGTGGAACTTTGGGTGTTGTATATAAAAGCATGAGACATTAGGAAAAGCGACTAAGTAACCAAAAAAGGGAAAGTAAAGGAGAAGAAGAAAGGGAATTTTGGTTGTCAATTTGTAGATCGGGGAAGTCTGGGTGTTGTTTGCAGGAGACAAAAAAATGGAAACATAATGTTGATCCAGCCTACCCGGGAACCCACGATCCAAATTTTTTTTGAATATGGAACAGGGAAGCGATTGGTTGGACTCGTGATATAAAAGAATTAGTGGAAATATGAACACGTGAATCCGCCAACCCATGCACTTAGACATTTTTCGAAAAATGACTAAGTAATCAGAAAGGGAAAGCAGAGGGAAAAAATAAAAAGGATGGAAATTTTCGGAAGTGGGAATTGGTGTTAAGAAAGCCCCATTGATGGTCTTAACAGTAACTATGAAGTGCATTAAACAAGTGAACATGCTCTTTAATCAAGGAATAGATAAAGTGAGTCATGCTTATAGTTTCTAGGATGTGTTTGCATAAGAGAAGCATCGAAAAGCCATAGGAAAATCAATTTTGGGATGTTCAAGTAAACTTATTGTACTATCAACTTCACCATAAGTATAACAATGCAGAATTTTAATTTTAATTTTTTGTGGTTGATATGATAGTTCCGATGGTCTTTACATAGAATATATCCTTTTATTTCAAAATATTTCTGAAGATGAATTTTGGTAAGTTCATCGATCAAGTAAAAGTGCTAAAATGAGCCACATACTACATTTTCTTAAGAGAGCTTACATTAAAAGGAAAAGCAGGTCCTTTATATTATTTAAGATCATAGAAAAACCACTAAGATCCTGAATGTATCATTAATTTTCCAGAACGAAGCATACAACCAAGAGCCAAGTAAACACCAAATGTATTGAAAGTCGAGGCACAAGCCAATACATGAACACAGAAGGTGCCAAGGGAGATCCCACAAGGGTCCATAGAGCAATACGCATCAACCTATGTATCAAACAATTTGATATAAAAAAAACACATGTGGCATCAGTTTTCTCTTACATGTGGGATATGTTCCCATGAGAAAATAATCAGGCCCATGAGAACCCTAAAGTACAACAAGAAAGAACATGAACAAAAGTATGCCAAACAGAAGACAAGAAAAAACTAGCGAAGATTGGGCATTGTATCCCAGCTATAACCAAATCCCCAAATTGGCACCAAGAAACATGGCGATTACTATTTTACCATGAATCAAGATCACTGCGGACATTTTCTTCTGATAGTATTATGTTCTATCACTACCAGTTATAACAATGCCAAATTTCAAATATTATTGGAAATGCCTGATGGTTCCATTCAGAGGAGCAACCCATTTTGACAGTTCAAAGGATGGGCCTGATTTATTCACAGTTGGATACTTTGTATGGGGTTTGTCCTCATGCTTCCCATTCCTGGACTAAACACTCTTATGCGCTTCCTTTTCAATTTTCCATGGCACTACAAAATTCTATTCATATCCTCCTTGGGTAGCATGGACAGATACACATGAGATTGTTTCATTTCCTACCAATGCTTGATATGATTTTTTATTTTTTTTCAGCCGAAATGCAGTATTGCATTGTCCTCATTTAAGGTAAATTTTCTATGGATCCAAAAGTCGCGCAACATGTAGACATTGTTTTCCTTTTTGTGTAGGTATACTTCATATGGCAACTTTACTAGCCCAAAAAGCACATCTTGTAATAGAGCTTGTCTAATTGTACAATGTATGATTGTGTTGTCGATGGTTTAGATGGCAACGTTGAGGAAATGTCTATATATGTAAGAGCATTTTTTACTGCATCGTAGATATTCAATTTTACCATCATTTATGAAAGAAGAGGCAGAAGCATGAGAGTTTCATTTGGCACATACAGTCTCAAAGGGGGTCGAGTATGCATTCACTGCAACCAAAACACCCTCAACCTGGGCACATGAGCATATCAGTTAATATATTGAACAATATAATACACAATTGCACAAAAAAAAAAGATACAGAAAATTGGTGAAGGCAATTTGTATGAGCAAAGTGTGGATGAAATTGTAGATGTATATGAACAACAGTTGTTGAGCTTGTTAGTTTCTTGAGATCCTGTACTATTTCTATTCACAATTATGTTACAAATGTTGTTTGGGTTGTGCGAAAGATCCTTTCTTTAACATCTCCTTTCTTTGTTATATTTTTGAAGAGCATCAGTGGAAAATTCCCTTTATGCAATTGTTGTTCCATTGAGGAAAACAAATTTGAATAGGCGTCGAGCAATTGCAGTTACAACATAGAACACTGCAATAGTTGTGTAACATAACCAAGATACATGGACATGTGAATGTAAATGAAAAAACTAGATATGGAGAACGATACAATTTCCTTGTCATTGTTTGACTCTCCATCTTTTATATGGAGAATGTGTTGCGAGCCAATTTTTCTCGCGAGTGTGACAACTACACCAATGGTTATGATTGGGTAAGTGTTGTTGCTATGTGCAAGTTGGTTGATTGTTGTGTCCGATACGAAATGATATTATGAACAAATCGCGGGATTTTTTTCGACAATACTTGTTTCGTTGAATGATATAATCCGATCACAATCACCATGGTCATATATTGTTTTGGGAAATATATTAAAATTTGTAACGGATATCCCATTACCTAAAAAGATCTGTTCTGCATGTTTCTAGACAAGTTGTGTAGGGATAGTTAGTGTGATTGTCATCATGGCTTCGTTGTCTGTCATGTCAGCATGCATAATACATATAGTTTTGTTTGCCTTGTCCAAGTAGGTGCTATACGTGACCATTATGTCCCCGACGAACACTTGTCCAGTTCGGCGGGTGTTCAAGCCTTCTATTGATATATTTTGGGTGTTATAAGTTTAGACACGGTGACATTTTTTGAACAGTAAAAGTTATGTGAATGGTAGTTTGCATTATTGTTTTGTTTTCTTTTTTTCCTGGCATAAATGTACAAGTAGATGCACAAATTGGATGAAGTATGGAGGCCAGAGTTTTGTAACCAGTCCTCTTAGTCTGCGAAACTTGCACTATGTTCGACATCTCACTTGCGCTCGTCGATACTTCTTGTGAACTGCAAAGTATGTGTTGTAGATGACATCAACATATTTATCATGGCATAGATGAATAAATAGATCAGGATATTTATTTGGTAAACATATCAGGAGCACAAGGTATGAATATTTACCTTTGGCCTTGTTGTTTTGTTGATGTTTGTGATGATTGACTGCTCATGCCCATGTCACTAGTCCAACTTTTTCTTATGCAAACATGTGTAGATGAATATCATAAGGACTAAATAAGAATATGCATTGTATATTGTCCATAATTGTTCTGAATGTCACATATAGGCTCGAAGGAGATGGAATACAAAATAGGGTGTCAAGGGATACTCAGGAAACATGAGGACCCGATGGTCAAATTGTATGCCTCAGAATTTTTAACTTCAAAAATGTGTAACAAAGAATAGGGCATGATGGGGGAGTATGATGACTAATCTATATATCGCGGAACCCCCAAATCTAGAGGCACAATCTTGAGCCCACTAGCCCGGGAACCCGTGATCGAAAAAGTGGCTAAGGATGGAATGAGGAAGCCGTCGGTCGGAGTCATGATATAGAAGCATGAGTATAAATGTGAACTCGTGAGTCCGCCAACCCACGCACCTAGACATTTTCGGAAAAATGACTAAGAAAAACAACCGGAAAGTGAAAGTAGAGGGGGAAAACAAAGGGGAATTCGGTTAAGTATAGAAGAGGGAAAAAAAAAGGGATAATAGAGAGTGGGAAAATAGAAATGGGGAGGGAAATGTTTGGAAGCGAGAAGTCTCAACAAAGGCCCATTGTTTCCAAATCATCGTTTTCTAGTCCAATATTATATGCACCTACTCGTTTTGTGTGTTTGATTTACTATCACATTTGGTATACCTTTTCAAATATTGTACTTCATCCTCCTCTGTTCTAGCATATAAGAATTCATCTTCTTGTCCAACTAATCTGTTTATTTCAATGTAGCAACATAGAAAATACAATGTACATGAAGATAAGTTATTATGTAGAAAGACATGTAAAAAAATAAATACAATTCTATTTATTTCAATGTAGCAGCACAAAGAATAAAATTCACATGAAGATAAGTTACTATGTAGGAAGATACGTAGTATATACATACAATAAATTAGGTGCAAAGTAGTAGAACAAGAAGAACAAATATACAAACAATAAATGAAATACTAAAAAATGGAATATGAAATAAGAGTAGAAGCATGCACCTTTGTATCTCCTCTTTTACATTTGTGGCAAAGAGTCCCTCGTCTTCAATTATTCTATTTGTTTAAATGTAGCAATGCAGAAAATACAATGGACATGAAGGTAAGTTGGTATGCAGGAAGACATGTAAAAAAATAAATACAGTTTTATTTATTTCAGCACAAATAATACAACTGACATGAAGCTAAGTTATTATGTAGGAAGATACACAGTATATACATACATAAAATTAGGTGCAAAGCAGTCGAAGACATATACAAACAATAAATGAAATACAAAACAATGGAATATGAAATAAGAGTAGAAGCATGCAACTTTTTATCTCCTCTTCTACATTTGCGGTAAAAAGTCCTTCTTCTTCTCCAGTTATTCTGTTTGTTTCAATTTGGGAACGCACAAAATACAATGAACATGAATGGAAGTTGGTATGCAAGGGAAAACAAGTAATATGTACATACAGTAAATGAGAATCAAAGGAATAGAATAAAAGAGAGTTAGAAACATGAACCTTTTCTTTTCTTGATCCATGGTTGTAATTATATAGAATTTTTCTTGTCCAAAATATATTACAAGCCATAAAATATTAAGAAATCTCATAGTCGTAGCTGGATGATTTGGTTTTGTACAACAAAGTAATCCAGATATGCTTTGAGACATAGAAATATAATTTTGTAATATCTTTGATGTATATTTCATATTTCAAGTACAAGACAAATTGTATCATGGTCATACCAGTCTATGTATAAGATAAAGAGGTTGTATTGTGATATGGACACATTTCACCATATATTGTTAATAAGTGTGCTTTGCACATGTTTTATCTTAACCAAAAGAAAGAGGACATTGTAATTGCACATGTAGTTTTTCAATTATTTGTTATGCCACTATTTTGTAGCATGTCAACACTGAAGTATCCTAGAATGATAATTGTTGCATCGAGATGTAAATGGTGTGATGCATTTGAGAACACATTCATTATGATAGCAATGTTGCACGCGAAGCGACATAGAAATTGAATATTGCAATATTGCAATTTTGTTGCAGCCTAGGCACGGTTGTACCATACCTAGCCCTTCTACACCTACATGTAGTTTTGTTATACAAAAACATCCTGCAAAGGCAACAAGCTTGACATCATATTTTTCATGTGAAAGACAGTGGTTTGGTTCCTGTACGGGATAGGCAGGTACGAGATAGGCGCTAGATTTCGACTTCATCACACACGGCAAAGGATTGGAATTTGTAATGCTAGAAAAAATGACAGCCGGAGTTGTGCACACGACATTGGCATGGAGATGGTGCAGAGTCTCGGGAAAAAATCGGAGGAAAATTGAAGAGCAGGGGAAAATAATATGCCAACCTCTATGGAAAGTCTGATGAATAAATACTTAAATATTCTTACTTGCAAAATGAAAACAACGAATAGTAAACAACAAACACAGATGAAAGTATGCTATTGAAACTTACTCGTTAATGATGAATGATAGAACCGCAGGTCCACTTGCAAGTGCAGAACTTGAACATTGCAAAGTGAAAAAAATAGCTCCAATTGTCGGCGCAAGACCCCAACCTTGCAAAGCTGAAGCAACAAAAGCAAGCAGCGAACAAAAAACCAATGGAAAAGCACCAACATACCCAACTGCAGTTACAGGACCTCAAACTCGCAAACTTGATCGCAAACTGCAGTTTCTGGGATGATATATTTTAAGTTTACGAAGTTGTAGATCGCAAGCCATCCCTATAAGACGTGGGCACTTCTTGCTATCTATTTGAAACGATTCTGGAACATGACAATCAGCAAGAGCAGGATTCTCATCATCGGAGCAACAGGCTTCATTGGTCGTCACTTTACCAAAGCCAGCCTTGCYGAGGGTCATCCCACCTTCCGTTTCGTCAGAGACTCCGCTGCTTCTTCTAGTCCGGAGAAAGCCAAGCTTCTGGAATCCTTCCATGCCTCCGGTGCGAATATACTCCATGTAATTGCTCTGCCTCACTTCATGATGTCAGATGATCATTTGCTATGGTGGTTTCTGAGAACCGAGCAGGGTATGCGAGTCGCTGTGCTTTTTTGGGTTGGCTTTAATTTTCCAAGTTCTTATTATTCTTGCCATTTCTGGTAATGGACTGATCTGRCCATTATTATCTAGATTGCATTATTCCGTTCATCCAATGGGCATGGATCAAAGTGAACGGGCATGGATAAAAGTGAACGGTTGATTTTATTCCATGTCTATGTTTATTGGATGGATGGGATCTGAAATCTACTTAACATTTCTGGTAATGGACTGATCTGGTCATTATTATCTAAATTGCAGATTCAGTTTATCTAATGGGTCATGACCCATTATTGCATTCTTGTGACATTTCTGGTAATGCTAGTCATTATTATCTAAATTGCAGATTCAGTTCATCTAATAGGTCATGACCCATTATTGCAGATTCCGTTTATCCAATGAATATGGATCAGTGTGGACTTTGCTCCATGCCCGGGCTGCAAGTATAATAAGGATAAATTATTAAAACAAGCCTGGTCACATGCATTTTCATTAGAGTACAGCCGAATATAGTGCGACGCATTACTATAATTATAAAAAACGTAATGCTAGTGATTAAAGCAGGTCGCTGTTTTACATTTATTGATATACAGCTAATCGATGTCACCAGTGTTGAAACCTTGGCCGTAGATCACAATATATTATTTTTAACGCAAATATGTGACAATTAGACTAGTTTGTCCTCATAACATTCATTTTCAGTGTGTCCATTCTCTTCATTTAATTATCCAACTGAAGAAACTTGAGGATAGTCTGGTTCAATTCAGTGGGTTTCTCCACACCAAAGAACATGCCAACAGTCTTTTATCACCACAAGCTTACCCTTCTCTCCAATATGCCTTCAAACATCACACGAGAAAACAATTAGAAAATTAATAACCTGACTTCAATGGCAGTAAGGAAATCAATAACTTGAGTAGGGGACTTGTTACTTTTGTAGAACATAGGCCTCTTCCAGTCTGAAGATTCAATCCTTTTAACCCTAAACTATTAGAACATCCTGCCAGATTTTAAGAAGATGAAATTTCAACAAGTGAATTCAAATTCCAGAGAGTAATTGAGAGTTTGGAATTTTAATCAGTGATTTCAAAATTCCAGAGAGTAATTGAGAGTATAGAATCTAGTATATGGCAAAGAAAGCAACCTGGTTTACTGAAGGAAGTGCCTGGTTTTGGGGGTAAAGGTGTTTCTCAAAATAATGAGAATTGGATTGTGTGTATTGGTATTTGTATATTGGTTTTGTATTATTTTTAATGTTATAATGTGTTTTAACTTTGTTACCAATAAAAATTATTAATTGTTTATTTTTAAATTGTGAATAAAAGTATATCTTATATTTTTTTATTTAGTTTTTATTTTAATATGTTTTTTGGTTGATGTTAGTTTTTAAAATAAAAAAAGTTGTTCTATTAATTTTTATGTTGTAAAGTTGTTCTATTATTTTTTTTTGGTTGATGTTAGTTTTTAAAATAAAAAAAGTTGTTCTATTATTTTTCATTTTAGGCTAATGACCAGGAAAGGAGATCAACTCATTCTTTAAATTAATGATGTCAACATCATTCTTTGAGTGCAAAACCCCTTAAGCTATTAAAACATGTTAGAGAAGTCTATTACAACTTTACAAGAATAATGTCTTAAATTCAAATGATAAATGAAACACACTTCTAATTTACATAATTAATCCATGATATAAAAGTGAACGTTATTTAAATAAGTAATTCAAGATATAAAAGTGAAGAGACTTCAAAATAGATAATTGATATTTAGCAATGATAATGATATTAAAAAATTCGTAAATAAAATATGTATCATTGATTCAATGAGTTGTACTCAATCAAATTGTGTTCCCTTTATGATATAATTAAAGTTAATACATTGCAAAATAAGAAATATGGGAAATCATGTTCACTTCATGACACAATTAAGGTTAAGTAAAAACTTAACATCACTTGTAATATTGCATCTATATAACCGCTACAATTAAAGATTGATGCATAATTGATGATATTAAAACTATCCCAACCACTTAACTTGTGGTTAATGAACGTCGATAGGTAATGAAAGGTGACAAAAACCCGCAGTAAATGACTAAACCAAATGACGTTACAATTTTCTCCGTTGCCAATTCTTTGGATGGTTGGTCAGTGATTAATCAAGCTATAGATACTAATCCATGTTATTCAGGTTCCTTAATGACTAACATACAAAGAATGACATGTACGAGGATTATGTCATTAAATAAATTCATCTTTAATTTAGTAGACACGGCGAATATTGTTCCTCTCTCATTAAATATTGCCCACACATTGCATATTTTCGATTAAAAGGTTGATTAATCTGGAAGTTTTCAATATGTGTATTCCTATCGACATAATAATAGATCATGTTAGCATATAAGTGAGGGAGAATGTAATCACATAACATCTGGAATTATACATTTCCACAACTTCATTTATTGACAAATCTTTTATTCCATAAAATGCACATATTCACAATAGAAAATATTTGTGATATTGAAATCAAGAGCATGTTAGAAAAGAAATGAGGGAGAATGTTATCACATAACTTGGGAAATTGCAAATTTCCAAAGAAAACTCTATATTAATAGAGTTTTTAGTGCATAAAATGCACTTACCTAGAATATAAAATGTGTGTTCTTTGATTTGACTGCATAAATGTATTTATAATATACTGCATTAGAACATGATTTCAACTCTTACGTGATTTTCCTTTGAAATGTCCCTCTCTTTAGGAAAGGATCATTTCCCAATATGTATAGATTCATATCATGCCCCGATAGTGTATGGTGTGAAGATCGGGGATGAACCTATTATGCCCTCCTCACTTCTTTTCCTTTCAAATTAATTTTTCCACATCTTTAGTATAAGAATTCTCATTCATTAATTGTAAAGGTATGGAGCTTACTTCCTAGAGCTTAATGTGATGACGGTTGGATCCTATGGAGGGAGAAGAAATTTGAAGAATTATTAAATTTTGTTTAGTTGGGGCAAGTTAGTAGCTCAACCTAGGATAAGAAGAGAAAAACATGCTAGACTTAGATTTTCTATGATTCATAGTATTATAAAAGAGGTTTTGCATAATGTTCCACTACATGAGGAAGCAATAAAATAAGAAAATTTGTGTTTTTGAGAATTGTATGGGATTGGATTAGTTCATCATAAACCATAATTTCTCCATAACATAGCTATAAACACAAGCATCGATAACTTAACAGAGAGAGGTTAATAGCCTAATAAACAACATCACAAGACACAAATATTATAATGGAAGTCCCTAATGGAAAAGCCCACACTATTAATAATCTCAATTCCTAAGTGATGTTTTTCAAAATGATGTAAAAACAAGGCTAAGACCTCCAATCTATATATGTTTAGGGTTTTTAGTTAGTTTCCCTTAAACCCTCAACTATCGGACAACATACCCACCCAATTTACCATGAATGTGGTTCAAAATCTAGATAAGTTAGGTTTACACATTCTAGCACCCCCACTTAAAATGAAATGAATTTAAGGGAACAAGTAAAATTACATCTCAACCTCCCTTGGTCATTTTACATGGGTAGGTAAACACAAATGATAATGTTTCAAACTAAAACATGACCATGATGACATACAACACTTCTCTGTATAAAGAGCCAATCTATAGAATTGAGGTACAACCATGCTATCTATGGATATATCACAAGAAAAACAATAACCTCCAACATACCTTAACATAATGTTGATCTTTGGAAAATGATGAAGCAACAAGAGCGGTTAGAAAGAGAACCTAAAAATCCCTCCATATTTTCTAGGAATAGTCACCATACTATCAAAGAGCAATCTCCAAAACATAAAATATGACAAAGAGGATCTTGACAATATTCTCATTATGGTCAACAAGGATTATTAATGATCCATACCACATGCAACAAGATGGTTTTCCCATCAATCATGCCAAATTTTAGAGAAGGAACAACCAAAAACCTGTAATCCAAAAATGCATCTTCTTATCAGATAACTTAGGCACATGATAGTTTTCCAATCAAAATCACGTGAAGCATGTCAAAAAAACTACCATCGAAATCATCCAAGGAACATTAGTGTTATAATAAATCAATAAAAATGAACAAAAAGGACTTTATGATTATATAGTGGATGACATATAGAGGCATGAGGTTCTAAGAAACCTACTCAAGTGTCACCATGACCAATCATTAATGTATCATGTTGACAAGGCTATATGGGTCTATGCAATTAGTAGGGATTCTCTCTAGTGAAAGATACCAATTAGTCCTTGCACTATTTGGAATAGGGAACTCATCTAGATGATGGCCCAACAAACTTTCTTAATTTTGAGGGATTTACTAGTTATAGCTCGATCCACCATTTAGATTTCTCTATGATGTAATAAATGAAATGAAACTATTATAATTTGCAAAGTGCATAATAATTCTCTAGATAATTCAAAATAAAAAAATAAAATAAAAATAAGGGGGGGGGTATGTGCAAGCTAATGATGGTCTCTCATGACACGTTAGTGGCAATGGAAACATGGAAAAACAACAATCTGTTTAATTGGAGCAACTATTCAAGGTACTTTTACAATGAATTTGAATATGGTGTAAGAATATTAAACGTATGGAATTGAATTAGCTTTCTGAATATACAACTTTTATTCAAAGAAATTGTGAACAACTATGTGAAATTGATTTTTTCTAACAATGATATGATATTTTTCCAACAAAATATAAGGTATATATGTCTTTGTTTGTGCAGGTGTTGAGTACCTTAACAATGGATTTTCATTCCAAAAACTTGTATAATTGTAGAGAACCCATTTTTTTAGTGCGGTGTATGTTTTGGAAACCTATAATATTAATTTATTTATTTTTAATTATCAAAGTCAATATATCCTTGAAATTACAAGACCTTTTGTTCGTGCAGGCTAAGAGGGTGTTAACATGATCAAAATAATTTCCTTTTTTTTAGATCATAGATATCAATCTCCTCCAATGTGACATATAAATCATTCTAGAAATGGTTTAGCAGACAAAAAGTTATAGTAGAAATAAGAGAGGTATGTATTCTAGGATTTTGATATATGTGAAGACAAAAATAGATTAAAAATAGTTTAAACAATTTAAATTAAAAAAAAAGAAAAATTATATACTTGGAATCTGCATAGTCGACTTTATCTGTGTCTATAGTTTTGTCAACAACTGAATTATGTAGCCTATAGAAAAATAACGTAAAAAACTGAGATATGGAAGTATTGACATAAATGAAGGTTTTTATCAAATTGCAGACTCAACCACTAGGTTTTTCATCCTGAAC
>ML780592.1:196115-212222 GCA_009831015.1 Picea engelmannii
AGGGTGTAATATATTCTTGAATATTGTTATACAATTTATTGAATCTCTTGTTGAAATCAACTGCAGTCTCAACAACCTTCTTTCTTAATGACCCAAATTCAGTGAAATAGTATAAGTGATCTCTCTTTTTGCCTCACTGCCTCATGAAAGTGGTTTCAATGGCTTCCCAAGAATTGATGGAGGCATGTGGTAACCCACTAAACCATTTACGAACATCCCCTTCTGGAGTTTGCACAAATAATCTCATAAAAAAATCATCATGCTCAATGAAGAGATTATTTGTAAAATCTTGGAAGGATGCCATATGTTCTTCAGTAGTTATGTCTTTTTCACCATCATATTTTGGTAACAGTTTAAGGTAATTTTATATTATTATAATAATTATTTTGCGTACATAATAGACCTGCCACACTTCCTTCTTTCTTAAATGTTTACACAATGCGAGGCCCTTCGGCGGTCCTGTCAAACTTAAATGTTTACCTAACAGGCCTCACAACCTTAAATGTTTACTTAACAATCCTGTTACAATATATTTTCCTTCGATATTTTTTATGCGATGTTCTGTGCAGTGAATATGGGCAATATTGTTCTTCAACGACATTACTGGTTCACTGGTTGATGCTTGCTCGTTGCTTTTTCTCTAGTTTATTGTTTTCCTGTTGTTGTTGCTCTTGTTTGCCTGTTGGTCTTGTTTCATTTTGCATGCTTGGGATTCTGTAACCATGATTGGAATTGCACTTCTATCGTTCCCCATTGATGGGTGGGTTTCGATGCCATGTTTAGCTTCCTATTCGTTGTTTGTTGTTTGCTATTTCCAGTTTGCAAGTGAAAAATTTCAATACTGAAGATGCCTGTGTCAAAATCCTCTTGCAGAAAATATTTGTATGTGAGGAGAAAATATGATTTCTTTTTCTTATATGTCATTGTGGATGCGATGAAGGTGGGTTCTGTGTCAAACATTGGCATTCAGGAACAAGACAAAGACAACATTACAGTCCTGCTTCTATGGGTGTAGTAGTCCTATACAAAGATGGGCTGCAAGAGAATTTTGATCACTCCTAGTATTGAAAATTCTTACTTGCAAACTGGAAAAAAAAACAAACAATGAATAGAGATGCAACCATGAAACTGAAAATTACCCGTGAATGGGGAATGAATGAATCGCAGTTCCAATTGTGGATGAAAAATACCAACTGTGCAAACTGCAACTTTCTTAAATGTTTACACAGTGGGAGGCATTTGGACAGTCCTCACATCCTTAAATGTTTACCTGACAGTCATCACATCTTGAAATGTTTGCTTAACAAGTGTGTTGCAATACATTTTCCTCTGATTTTTTCATACAATCTTGTCTGCAGTGAATTTGGCCAATATTGGTCGTCACCGACATTCCTGATTGACTGGTTGATGCTTGCTCGTTGGTTCGCTAGATGATGCTTATTGTTATTTGATTCAACTTTGCAGAGCTAAGGTCCCGCAGTTGTAGTTGGGGATTTTGGTACTTCTTCATTGGTTTTTTGTTTGTTGATTTCTCTTGTTTGCTTCAAATTTGCAAGGTTAGGGTCCTACATCTGCAGTTGGACCCGTTGTTGCAGTTTGTACGCCAGGGGTTGTGCTTATGTCCTTCCCCATTCATCGGTGGGTCTCAATGTTGCGGTTTCATTCCTACATTACTTAAGAGGCCTATTACAATACATTTTCGTCCAATTTTTATTTTTTTATTGCAATGTTGTCTGCAGTGAATATGGGAAATATTGTTCTTTAGTGGCATTACTAGTTCATTGGTTGATGATTGCTCATTTCTTGTTCACCAGTTTCTTGTTTGCCTATTGTTGTTGCTCTTGTTTTCCTGTTTCTCTTGTTGCAGTTTGCGTGCTTGGGATTTTGCAACCGTGATTGGAACTGCGCTTTTGTCATTCCCCATTGATGGGTGGGTTTCGTTGCTATGTTTACCTTCGTATTCATTGTTTTTTGTTTTCTATTTCCAGTTTGCAAGTGAAAAATTTAAATACTGGAGATGCCTGAGTCAAAATCCTCTTGTAGAACATATTTGTATGTGAGGAGAAAATTCAATTTCCTTTTTTATATGTCACTGGGTGCGATGGAGGTGGGTTCTGAGTAGTCACATACAAATATTTTCTGCAAGAGGATTTTGATCACTCCCAGTATTGAAAATTTTTACTTTCAAATTGGAAAAACACAAACAACGAATAGGGATGCAACCATGGAAGTGAAACTTACCATAAATGGGGAGCAACATAAGCATAGTTCCAATTGCGGATGCAGAATGCCAACCATGAAAACGACAAATTTCTTAAATGTTTACACAGTGGGAGGCCTTTGCACGGTCCTCACAGCCTTAAATTTTTACCTAACAGGCCTCACAACCTGAAATGTTTTCTTAACATGCCTGTTGCAATATATTCCTTTGATTTTTTTATACAATCTTGTCTGCAGTGAATTTGGGCAATATTGTTCTGCAGTGAATCCTGGTTGTCTAGTTGATGCTTGCTCGTTGGTTCGCTGGATGTTGCTTATTGTTATTTGATTCAACTTTGTAGATTTGAGGTCCTGTAGCTGCAGTTGGGCCTCTTGGTACTTGTTCATTGGTTTGTTGTTTATTGCTTGCTCTTGTTTTCTTCAACTTTGCAGGGTTGGGGTCCTGCATCTGAAGTTGGACATGTTGTTGCAGTTTGCAGGCTAGGGGTTGTGCTTTTGTCCTTTACCATTCACCGATGATTCTCAGTGTCGTGGTTTCATTCCTGTTCATTGGTTGTTGTTTACTATTTCCAGTTTGCAAGTAAGATTTTTCAATACTGGGAATGCCTGAGCCAAAATCCTCTTGCATAACATTTTCGTATGTGACTACTATGACCAGAGAAATAGGAGTGTGACGTTTTCTTAGTCTTTTTATTGAGTTCATTGTTCTCCAGAGATCCCACCTCCATCATATCCATAGTGACATGGAAAAGGTTGACAAATCTATGACAAGTGCATTCAAAAGAATACACAAAGAACATGAAAGAAATCATATTGATACTATGCAAACGATACGTGCACTTGGAAATACATTGCTTAATCTTCAACAAATATCTGCTTAATAAACAGTCGACGTTGCACTTTCCCTACCTCTGGAATGTGGTTCAAGGAAATGTGTCTTCACAAACACATCTCCACTTGAGAAACATAAATTGGAATATGGTTTTACAGTTGGTCCACCAAAAATACTATTAAAATAAAATAATATGAAAAATGTTACAATAGATATAAACAACATCTCTTTGGACTTGTACCAAAGTTTGTCGAGCTCCAACTATATTTCATAGCTGAGAATGTTTTTCCCATAGTTAATGTGTTTCTATGGCTTCATAATTATGAGAATAAGTGTTGTTGTGTGAGGGATAAAGTTCTTATCTCCCTTTCTTTTTCCTCTTCTATACTTACTCGTTTTTCCATTTTTTTCTTCCCCTCTATTATTTGTTTCTGGTTCTATACTTAGTCGTGTTTTTGTGCTCGTGGGTTCCTAGGGCGGTGAACTGACAAATCCTCATCTCCATATATATATTCACATCACGAGTCCAATAGACCATCACCCGTTTGCATACTTAGCCAATTTTATGACCACGGGTTCACGGATAGGCACTATCGAACTCTGGTTCCCCATGTTTGGGGTATACATCTTGCACCCAAAACTTCAGTGATCTACAATTTGACCCCCAACTCCTCGAACTCGCAAGCCTGACTCTAACTACGATGACTCCATCTAACCGACTCGCCTTTCCATATGTATTCGAGTCTTCAAAGTTTCACGGGTTCACAAACTCCATTGTTCACAAAAGTTTGAAAGCATTTTACGCTCCCCTCCATCCCCACCACCTTTCGCCCTTCCCAATGCACAATAATTATTATTTTACTAGTGACAACTCACCAAACAAGTTAAAAAAGATTGTCATTAATAAGCGGAAATCTTGAAGACATCTCCCATTAAAATGCATTAATTGGCAAATACTATGGGATATGATGATTGTTTTGTGTCCTTCTTAAATTGGAAAAAAATGTTGGTTATTTTAGTTTTTTTAAGGCATCATCATATTAAGAGTGCAATATTGTACTACCCCACTCTCATCCACAAAGTTATTGACGTCGTGTCCCTCTTTAATACTGTGCATATATTACAGGTTTTCATATTTGAGAATATGCTTGCATATGGAAATGTTAACTCATATGTTATTAGTGACAACTCACCACACATATTCAAAAAGATTGGCATTAATAGGCGAAAAGATCCAGGACATATGCCATTATTTATGAAAGATTATACTATCATCCTCCAACGTTCATTTTAAATACTTATTCCCATTTCCCTCTATCATCGAAAACTTGGGCTTTAAGGTGCCTTCTTTGTAATGTTCCTGGTCATCCACATGTGATACAAATTAGAGATTCCATTCAGGCCCAATTGAAAGATGAGGGAATGGTTTTATGTGACGTCATCTTTGAATGAAAAACATTCTGTTAGCCAATAGAAACTCAGACACAAAAAATTCAAGTATCCTATGATTGGTATTCTCCCTGTATTCGATCCTTTGGTTGGTTGAAAGGCTTGCCTGAGTATTTGTATGTTGAACTTCTTTGTTTTGTTACTGGAAATTGGAAGGGACTTTCAAGTCACTTGCAAAATTATCCTTTGTTGAAGTATATAGCTTCTTCCAACAACACAGATTTGGCAAGTGTATCAAATCCTGTAGACCACACAAGAATTTATCTTTTGTCAAAGGAGTCACACATATTGTGGCTTGCAAAATGGTATGGAATATTCGGAAATGATGTAAAATATTACTCCATGCGCGAATATAATCAGAAGGAAATTATAAATTTGGATCCTCATGAATGCGAGAAACTTATGGGTGGTTGAATCAACATCCTACAATTATAGAAGTTTCTATTTCAAAGTTTGTTGAGCAACTTCTGGGTGTGGTAACAGACTTGACAGAAAGTCATCTTCTTTGTAAAAGTTTGTTCATCGACGTATGGATGTAGTAACATACTCTACATACATTCAACTTTCTATCGGTACTACACATTTGTTTCACTATTCCTATGTATATGATTGCATCTGGGTCGAAGAGCTTGCCACTCTTTGCAAGAATATTCTCCTGGTAGTTGAAGGTGGGTATATAACCAGGGAACAAGGCTCTCAAAATTTTCTAATGCCTGCATCGACATGTAACTGGGAAAATTTAATGGGAAGGAATTATGGACTATGGACTTTGCAACACTTTCTAAAGATTACTTTATACTACCACCTTCTGCAAGAAGTTTGATGTATTCACATAATGATTTGGTTTTTGAAGATCACCTTTTACTACCACCTTCATGTAATCATTTTGTTTCATTGTTTAGAGGACACCTTGATGTAGTAGATATTCCAGATATTTTTCCACTGAATATCAATCTTCCTGTTGTTTCCCGTGCTTTGAATAAGGAGAATGCATTTATTTTGTTGCAGTAGATCCAATATTTGAAAAAAAATGGAAGTTTCTCTATTCTTGAAGTATTGGCTTGTCTGGTTCAAATAATTCACCATGGCCTCATTGCAAGCACCTCTCTAGTTGTTCATTAGGATCATAGGTCGATAAGAACATAGTGTGTACCTGGTCATAGAGTTCTTACATCACCAAATTGTCTTTGCACAGGGATTTTTATTGCTACCTTCTTTCTTTGTCTTGGTGGTGGATCCTTCTATCCCAACCAACATGATGGAAATAAACTAGCTCTAGGGAATTTGATTGCTTCTGGGGATCTGAGTTGACTATATATTAATTTAGGTTAACTTAAAAAGGTTTATGTGTGCAACCTAATGTTAGACATAGAAAATACAATTTCTTATTTTTTTAAATATAAAACAATGTATTTTTTTAACACATGACTGTTCAAAAGTGTTGTTTGGGATTCACGTCCTTCAAGGATGTTAATTAATTACACAATTAATATTGGTTGTGCCAATGCAATTGACCCTTCGTCAACTATGTCAATCACATTAACACTACAATGTTAGATAATATATGTCTAACATGTACCTAATGTCGAGGTCATCATCGCACATGACACCCAACCTCCAAATATTTCCGAACTCACAACAACATTGTAATTGTCATGAAAAAGAAACACTAAAGTCGATGCTCTTTGCAGGTCTAACAATCCTGTAGTCTAAGTGCTTTGACAATGACATGCCTGCTTGTTCATCGCATTACCTCCCTGCAGTCAATGGCATTGTTCCCATTGCCACCACCAATGTCAATTTCCGAAGTTGAAGCTATCTGGAGCCTGGATTCACCTCCAATGTGGATGCCTGAAGATGAAGCTACCTAGAGCTAGGGTCAGGACTTGTTACACTTGACATTAGTAGTAGTAGTGATCGAAAGTTGATTGTATGTCAAGTCTGTTACTACATCCAGAGGTCTCTCAACAAACTTTGAGATAGAAGTTGGATGTCTGTCAAGTCTGTTACAACTTTGAGATAGAAGGTTCTGTAATTTTAGAAAGTTGATTCAACCACGCATACAGTTTCTCACCTTCGTGAGGATCCAACTTTATAATTTCATTCTGAGTATATTCAGGCATGGAGTAATATTTGGCGTCACTTCCAAATATTCCATACCATTTTATGATCCATGATGTCTTCCACTCCTATAAAGAAAGATATATTTTAGTGTGATCTGCATCATTCGATACACTTTCCAAATTTGTGTTGCTGGAAGAAGCTATATTCTTCAACAAAGGACAATTTTGCAGGTGAATTGAACGTTCCTTCCAATTTACAACAATAAAACAAATAAATTCAACATACAATTCTTTAGGAAGGCCTTTAAACCAAACAAATGATTGAATACAGGGAGGATACCAGTCACAAGATACTTGAATTTTTTTGTCTCATCTTCTGTTGGCTAATAGGATTTTTTTTCCCCCAAAGATGATGTCACATAAAACCACTCCCTCATCTTTGAATTGGGCCTGAATCACATCTCTAAGTTTTCTCATATGTGGATGACTAGGAACATTACAAGGAAGGCACCTTAAACCCCAAGTTTTCGATGATAGAGGGAAATTAACACTTAGCAAAGTATGGAATGTTGAATAAAAAGATAATGCAGGAAGGCCATATCTAGAAGAGACAAACTATTCGAGACGTTGGGATAGATCTAGCTAGAAGCACCAATGAAGTCTAAGACCTGAAATTGATATTCAACTCATTGTTTTTAACTAGGCAAGCATTTGATGATCAAGTTGAAATTTATAAAAGACTGTCTGCATGCTTGATTCTTTTACATATTTTCTTTTTTTTGTCCGCGGGAGCCCCAATCACACTCATTATGGAAAACACATTTAAATTTCAGAGAATATGTGCTGAACTATTTCAAGACAACTATTTTGGGAAATAATCTCAGCTGTATTTTGTAACCTAGTTTATCTGAATATAGAATATTTGAGGTTTTTGTATGGTKTTTTCCAATGTCTAATATTGTTTTTTTATTTTATTTTGTATATATATTTTTAAATTGACTCATTTTCCTGTACAACAGTTGGTAGGTGAATTCAACCTATTTCTACAAGAATTTAAGACGCTCTTTGATCCATAGTTAAACATGCACGACAAACTTTTTTTTCCCTTCCCATCACTTCAATTTAAATAAAAGATACTCTATTTGCTCCTTACATTTTACATGGAAGAATATTTGTGATAGGACATAGTTATGTGGCACCCACCCTATACTTAAGAAAGAAATGGGTGGACCCATCCTGCTTTCATTCTTTGAGGCCTCATAAATAGAATGAATTAATGACTCTATTTCAACAAGGCAACTCAGGTGTTGGCGTCATGTTCCTGTTCAATATTGTGCATATATTACAGCTTCTTCTTTTTGATAATATCCTTGCGTATAATTTTTTTTATGTCATATATATATATATATATATATATATATATATATATATATATATATATTCTATTTCTTATGGGTTTGAATGAAATTTGCGAACCAAAAAACACCCTACAAATTGGAAGATTCTTTACATTTGGACCACAAATAATCTATTAAGATATATTAATATGATTACTATTGGAATAAACATAAACAAATTCTCTTTAAACATGAAGTTGTCTTTGTTTACCCCCAAGTATATTACATAGTTGAGACTAAATTCTTGTTTCTCCCTTTGTTTTCCCTTCTCTATACTTACACGTTTTTCCCTTGTCTTCTTCCCCTCTATTATCCCTTTGTTGTTCTAGATTTAGTCGCATTTCTATGATCACGGCTTCCTGGGCTGGCGGATTGGTATATTCTCACCTTCATTTATATATTCACATCATGATCCTGACTGACCGCGGTCCCTTTCAGTACTTAGCCAATTATCTGACCATCGGGTCTCGGGTTAGCACTATCGAACACTTAGCCCCTTGTTCCATCATATATATCTTACACCCAAAAACTCTTGTGATCTGCAATTTATTATTTTACTAGTGAGAACTCACCAGGGGTTTGAAAAGATTGGCATTAATAAACGAACAATAGATGTTGTCCTGTGAGATACTTACCCCTTTTTCCCTTTTCTTGTTCCCCTCTATTATCCCTTTCTAGTTATATACTTAGTCACCTTTCTATGATAGCGGGTTCCCGATTTGGCGGACTGACAGATCTTCATCTCCATCTATATCTTCACATCACAAGTTCGACTGATTGTTGTTCCTTTCCATACTTAGCCAATTTTATGGTTGTGGTTTCTGGGGTTGGCACTATCGAATTATGTTGTCACTTGTTCCATGATATACATCTTGAACTCAAAACTTTCATGATCTACAATTCCACCCTAAACTCCTAGAACTCGCAAGCTTCACTCTACCTGTGTTCACAAAAGTTTCAAAGCATCTATCATTGCCTTCCATCCCCACTACCTTCATGCCCTTCCCAATGCACATTAATTATGGTTTTACTACTGACAACTCAACACACTAGTATGAAAAAATTGGCATTAACAAGAAAAAAACCTCGAGGAAATATCCCATTAACACGCATTAAACCTCCATTTATGGTACTCTGAACGACCTTCGTTCCTTTCCATACTTATCCAAATGTTTCCATGTGTTTCGTGATATACATCTTGCACCCAAAACTTCCTTGATCTACAATTCCACCCCAGGCTCCTCCAACTCGCAAGCTTCACTCTACCTGGGTTTACAAAAAATTTCAAAGCATTTATCACTCCCTTCCATCCCTGCCACATTTTCACCCTTCCTAATGCACATTAATTATTCCGACATCTAGATTGCACTGCCATTGTTTTGTGACCTACAAACAACACCCGAACCTCCATGATATACAAATTGACTACCGGACTCGCAGATCGTCCCCTCTTCTATGTTACCCATTATGCCTTCAAAAGTTCTGAGTGATACAATTTGATTGTCAGGGCCTCTTGTCTTATGGGGAAACCTTTTCACCCTATTTTGGATCCTCAGGTTGGAGGGTTCACGAAATCTCCAATTCTTAGTCACTTTCTTGTGTCGGCCACCTTCGTACTTCTTTCCAAATATGCAAAAACAAAGGTTTAATGATGAGAGTTCATCATGCAACAACCTTAAAGATATTCATTAATAAGAAAAATCCTCGAGGATACAGTCACACTGACTATCCCTACACAACTTGTCTAGAAACATGCAGAAAATATCTTGCTAAGTAATGGGATATCTATTACAAATTTCAGTATATTAGCGAAAACAAGTCTGGGCTACCGTTTCCCTATTCCATACTTAGACACTTTTTCTATTGTGGGTTCCTGACTGACGGGCTCAAAATTGTGTTTTGAATCTTTCGTGACTTGCAAACAGTACCTGGAGTTCTGCGATATACAATTTGTTCGCTGGAATGCCCCATCATGAGCCCGATTGTACGCCATTCCTTTGAATACTTAGCCACAAGTTGGTTGTATGTTCATGACGTGGTACATTTCCATGGTTTCACATGCTTCAACCACTGTGTATCAAGTCTGGCGTATCGTTTCCCTATTCCATACTTAGACACTTTTTCGATTGCGGATTCCCAGATTGGCGGGCTCAAGATTGTGTTTCTAATGTTCCACGACTTGCAAACAGTACCCGAAGTTCTGCAATATACAATTTATCCACAAGAATGCACCATCATTCCCTCTTTCGTGTTATGCGTTTTATGGTGAACACTTCCGAGATATACAATTTGACCCTCGAGCCCTCACCTCTGTTGGTTATATCTTGTAACCCTATTTTGAAGCTCGACCGACCGCTTTTGATAATTAGCCATTCCTTGATTGTTGTTCCCTGTCCCCGCCACCTTCGTACTTCTTTCTAGATATGCAATTAGTAAGCTTTAATGCTAACAGTTCGTCATGTAAGAACCTTAAACATTGCCATTAATGAGCAAAAATCTCGAGGAGATCTACCACACTTCTGCAATATACAAATTGATCGATGGGCTCCAACATCATCCCCTCTTCCATGTTACACATTTTGCACTCAAAAGTTCTGAGACATACAATTTGACCCTCGGGGCATCACGTCTCCTGGGGAACCATTGTCACCCTAGTTTGAAGCTCATATGACCACTTTCCATACTTTCCCATTTCATGGAATCTCTTTCGCGGATCCTTGGGTTGGCGAGTTCATAGATTCTCCAATTCCTAGTCACTGTTTACTGTGCCCGCCACCTTCGCACTTCTTTCAAAGTATGCATTGACCGAGGTTTAATGCTAACAGTTCATCATGCAACAACCGAAGGCTCAACGAAACAATCACATTGACTATTACTACACAACTTGCCCATAAACATGAAGAAAATATCTTGCCAGGTAATGGGATATCTATTACAAATTTCAATATATTAGCGAAAATGAGTCCGACCTACCGCTTCCCTATTCCATACTTAGACACTTTTTCGATTGTGGGTTCCCGGACAGGTGGGCTCACGATTGCGCTTCCAATTTTCTGTGGCCTGCAAACAGTACCCAAAGTTTCACGATATACAAATTGACCTCTGGACTTTCCCATCATGCCCTCTTCCGTGTTATGCATTTTTCACTCAAAAAATTTTGAGACATACAATTTGACCCTCGGGCACTCACCTCTCATGGTTATACCTTGTAACCCTATTTTGAAGCCCGACTGACCACTTTCGATAATTATCCATTCCTTAATTTCTCTTTCCCATCCCCACGACCTTCATACTTCTTTCTAAATATGCAATTAGTAAGATTTGATTCTAACAAATCATCATACAGGAACCGTCAACATTGTCATTAATGAGTGAAACGCTAGAGGATATCTCCCATTAATACACATTAAACCAAGATCTACAAAGAGTTATATTATCCCTTCCGATTGTTCATATAAAACAACATGGAATGTCTTTCATGGGTCATTGCGTTGGCACATTCACAAAATATCCAATCCTTAATTGCTCTTCACCGTACCCACCATCTTCTCACTTCTAGGTATGAAATTACTAGTCCTTAATGCTAACAATGCATCATGCAACAACCGTCGAGATTTTCATTAATGAGCGAAAGGCTTGAGGAGATCTCCCATTCACACGCATTGTACCAAGATTTGTCGAGGGTTATATTATCCCTTCCAACTCTTCATTTCAAACATTGTCTGGAGCAAGTGAACGTTCTCGTAAACTTATGGCAGTAGCTCGACAATAGTTCTGTGGAGATACAGTGAATATCTTCGGATGCAAGGACCAAAACCTCTAGTGGTCCAGGGAATACTCTTACTATTCATCACGTTCCTCCCAGAACAAAGTGATTTGGACCTCTGGAATCGCTCGTGTAGGGTGTGTCCCTAAGGTTTTTGACTATAAGGAGGTGGTCTCTTGGTGCACCGAAAAATATATATCAAGCCAAAGAATTATTCCACTGCACGACCACTCTCCTGTTTCTTTGTCACCTCATGTATTCTACAAGATGTAAAGATTGTCGGAGCCAACATTGACCTTCATAGGACAAAATTGCAAGCAATTCCTAGAAAAAAATGATAACGGGTTGGACCTCTTACCCAAGTTCCTCAAATACCTGGCAACGGTTCCTGAAGATATCACAAAGTTGCAGGTCGGTTCCTTTAGAAATCCATTTCGGGAAATTTCCTGGTTGTTTACAAGAATAACGAGACAAGAATCCACGACAAGCATTTCCTGCATGGTTCTTTATATTTTGTATTTCATAGTCAAGGAACAATCCATTTTTTATTAGGGGAAGTTAATTTCCATTGAAATCTGTTCCCAATTGTGACAATTCAAAGAAGAGAATAAATTTAATATTTCATCCTATTTTATTTTCGTGATAGCGCATTGTTGTCTGTTTCCAAAACTGTCTCTATCCAAGAAGACAAACTATGAATTCGACCCAGTAACATTCTGGTACCAGGCCTTCTGGAGGCACAATGCCTCCGATTATTTTTATGAGGTTTTTAATGACTTTGTCTTAGTTTTCAAATATTTATTGTTAGGAAAGGATGCTCCCCGGATGTCTGGCCAAGAAACCAAGTTTTTGGACAGGAAGGGGACACTTGAACAAATGGAAAATTACAGTGTAATAGTGATTTTTGGCTCCATGGAAAATTCTGTGTTCCTTCCATGTCATATCATAGACAAGATGTTTGTTACAGAAATAACAAGGCAATACAATTATTGGTTGCATTTTTTCAATGGCAAGAGAAAAAAACAGTTCATTCCTTTGACCTAGAAAGTTGGGGAGTTCATGTTCAGGAACGTCAACAAGATTGACGAATTCGAAGGACATTTCAAGAACTTGAACCTAAAATATGATGAAAGGCTAAGAGGGTTCAACCCTAATGGGACTTTTCTAGAACATTTACTAGAAATTGGCTTTAGCAACTCTTTTATCCATACACACTTGACTGAAGAGAGAGACAATGACAAAAACACTCCTGCTCATGACGATGACAACGTAGAGAAATTGCAAAGCACAAATGAATTGTACAGACAACAGGGAAAAGGCTCAGGTGAGAAGAGTGTCCAGTCCTTGACCAACACTCCCAAGAGAACGACATCATGGAGAATCGCTTCAACAACCCACCCAATAAGAAAGAAACCCATAAATATTCAAACAAAGAAGGAGATAAGAACCGTCCGTGTGGAAAAATTGATAGTTCTCACAAGCTTCCCATGACGAAGAAGAGAAAAAACATTGTAGGGAAGGTAGACGAGCCCGAAATTGAAAGTGAGAACATGCAACTTGAAATTGTTGTGGATGACGTGTTCCACAAAGTTAATCAGCCCGCGGACATGATGCACCATAGTTCCATAATGAAAATATCTGAGACCAACATTTTTTACGAAGATGAATCCTTCGTATTCCAGAGAGTTGTTTTTGACAACCAATCTAATAATTTTATTATTGAAAAGAGAGATGTAACAAATAAGAAAAGGAAATCTTGTTCAGAGATTAACCTTAGGAACATGCAACCGTCCCAAATCTCCCAATTTCACCAAGAAATTGCATATTCTCTTGATGATTCCATTGAAGGAATTGAAGCGGAGAATGCCAAACTAAACGAATGAATCAAGGAATTGGAGGAGGCTTTGATTCCTACCCCATTGTTTGCCAGTCCTTTAGAAAAAACCTTGCATGCCACCCCTATAGCCAAGTTAAAGGATCCTCCAGCCTCCTCACTTCCTGTAGAGGATATGTAGAGAAGAATATCAAGAAAAAAATGGAGATAATTAATGAAGCCTAGGAAACATCACAAAATATAGCTTCCTTTCAAACAAGGGAAAACGATTTGCATGAAAATTTGTAGGCAGATTCAAAAAATGAAGAACGTTTCTATCTACAGATGGTGATCCCTTTTGGAAACCATGTCATCGACATCTCAGATTTGAAAAGAAGACAAGAAGATATCCCCTCCCCAAACCGGATCAAACAATTAAAATCATGACAGAAAGAGAAATTTAAGAACCTACACATCATTGTCAAATCATGTGAATAAGCCATATCATAGAAAGAAGAATTATTCAGAAACCTAACTAAAATAGACTTAGCTGGAAGTACCAACGAGGTTCAAGACCCAAACTTAATCCTCAACTCCTTCTCCTTAACCAAGCAAGCCTTCGATGAACAAGTTGATATTTTAAAGGTTTTGTCTTTAGAAAAGTTTTACGACATCCTTAAATATAGTGAAGATGACGTGGAGAACTATCTAGTGGTCTATTCGACACACACTGAATAAATTGAACAGGCTCTGCAAAGTATTTCTATCGATCTAAGAAAATTAGAAAACGATCTTTTCAACATAGAAATCTGAGATGAAATCAACGTCGTCCCCATGAGAAGCTACATTGAATAATGGATCCAAAGGAGAATCGACAAGCTCACCGACGAAGGGAAACAACTGATTGGCACGATTCCAGTGGTCGTCGATGAGAGAAACAAAAAGGCATCAACTTCATAGTAAGTCTATACTGATCACATCTTGATTCTTTATCAATCCAGTTATTCCACCTCTTTAAATAGAAATCTCTAACCACAGTCTGATAACTTCCAATTTCTTCTTTTCAAGTCTTCCTCTCTACCGTCACGCACTAGATCTTCTTTCTACAATCCTATTTCTTGTACTTATTTATTTTATGGTCCGCGGGATCCCCAATCCTAGCCTATATGACAAACGCATTTAAATTTTCAGAAATATGTAACAAACATTATTAATTTTTTATAAATTTCAAAGAAAACTAATTCGGGAACAATTTCGACGATGCCTTATGGGCTTCTTTTAGAATACTAAATTAGTTATCTTTATGCATATCGATCATCTTCTTTTATTTTTATGTGCTCATAATGTTTTTTCTTCAACTATGTTGGATGTCAAGAAATTGTGTTTATTATATTTGAATTTTTAATGTGTGTGATTCTTGGTCCTTTTTTCCAGGAACCTTTATTTACAAAAAAAAAAAAAACAAAAACAAAAACTACTACTATCCTTTTTTATTGCTTCAAGTCATTATGACAGAAATTTTCTAAGTCCCATATTTGAACTATACACGCCCCAGGAAAAAACTCAAACATGAGTATCGCATCTATAAAAAACGCAGTAGGATTGCCATCCTCGTTCACATATTAACTCCATATTAATATAATATTATGATTAACTAATTCGGGAGGTTCTTCAGGGCTCCAACCTTACTTCCGCAGTGACATTCTCCCCAGGTCATCTACCAACCTAGTGTCTTATGGCTGACATGTGGCACACTGGCACGAGTCATTTTCTACATCGATACCGCCTGTACTTCAAGCTACTTCCCACGTGTCTCTACTGCTTTGGGCTTCTATTTCTCCCTTGGTCCCTCCATAGCAGTGAATTTATTCCCATTCCAACCTGGCAAGGACTACACTGCCATGCAACACTTGTTTCCCATCATTTTACTTTGGATAATAGTTTGTATTGTTTAGTTTGAGTTTTTATTAGATTCCATGTTAGTTTTAGTTTATAATTTTTGTTGTAAATGAATTTGGTTTATTTATTTTCTCAGTTTAGTTACTTTAATTTTTAGTTTCAAATTAGTTTAAGTTTTTAATCAAATATTACACTGGTTTAGTTTAAGTTTTTATTTTAGTTTTTCTTTAGCTTTAATTTTAATTTAGTTTAGTACTTTTTAGGTTTATTACTTTTTAGTGTTATTACTTTTAGTTTTAGTTAGTTTTTGTTCTATTTGGTTTAATTTAAATACTTTAGTTTTATTTTAGTTATCTTTTATTTTGTTTAAGTTTAATTTAATTGAAAGTTTGATTTTATTAATTAGCTATAATTTAGTTTTACTCATATTAGTTTTAATTTATTTATAATACAATTTAGATTTAGTTTAGAGTTATTTTTATTTGATTTGAATTTAAATAAAATGGATTTGTTTGGATTGCAAATTTTTAAAGGAAGATTTGAGGCCTAAGATCAAAGAGAAGAAAAACAAATCTACATATCTATAAAAAAATAGGAGTGCTCACTTTTACGAAGGAGGATGGACCTGAAGAATGGAGCTAAAGGATGGACCTGAGGCAAGAAGAGGC
>ML780592.1:224802-243776 GCA_009831015.1 Picea engelmannii
CTTATATACCATCCTAAAGAGGTTGAGATGGTTACATTCTATTTTGTATGGGAAATTGGAGGTTTGGAATCAGGCAAACCCATAAAACTGTTGGGTATGTGTTATATTCTTTTCATGAGTAGTAGTGGTTGCATTGTGTCGGGCGCGCAGGGGGGGTGCAGAAGCAGCGCCCACAAGAATTTATTTTTTCCTTGGGATTGTGTTGCTTTTTTGCCTCATTTTTCATGTTGCCTCGATTTTCGTGTCAAGAACACATGCAGATAATGAGGCATGGTTGGTTGAATCAGGTGCATCCTTTCATATGAATCCCCACAAGGGGTGGTTCTGTGAATATGAAAGGTATGTTGGAGGTAATTTTTTATTAGGTGATGATTCGAAAACCAGAATCATAGGACGAGGAAAATTCAAGTTGAGGCTCATATATGGAAGGATTAGAACACAACCTCGTGTTTTGCACATCCCATGTTTGGCCAAAAAATTGATTTATGTAAGAAAAATGGATGATGCAGGGGTAAAAACAATATTTGAAAAGGAAACCTGGAGGATGGTTCGAGGAGAAATGGTGTTGCTGAAGGGAGTTCAGTTTGGAACTATGTATAAGATGGAAGGAAGCACTATTAGTGATGGGTGTAATAGTTCCATTGTTCCTGATTTTGGATTTGAAGAAGAAAGAACTCGTACAGTCTCTGGAGAAAAGGTTGTGTTGTAGCATCAAATATTGGGGCATATCAGAGAGAAGGGTCTTCGACTACTACATGATAAAGGTGTGGTTGAAGGTATGTATAACTTTTCTCTGGATTTTGATTTCTGTGAACATTGTGTATATGGGAAGAAAAATCGGGTAAGATTACCCTCTGGTGTTGTAACACACCTGGCCCTTAGGTCCTCTTTTAAGGGGTGGGGTATCAAAATTTAGTTTCCATTAACTCTCTCTAGGTTCCCCTTTCACCAAAGTGCAAGTTATTCTAAACCCGTGGGATCTTTCTTGGCCCCTTTGAAGGATTTGAACAGCAGGTGATAGCTTTCCATGCTAGGCCCCTTCCTTCATATGACCTCGGGATGTTC
Source organism: Picea engelmannii (assembly GCA_009831015.1). NCBI lineage: Eukaryota > Viridiplantae > Streptophyta > Pinopsida > Pinales > Pinaceae > Picea > Picea engelmannii. Next base: position 225,868 of record ML780592.1, read on the forward strand.
CCAGGTGCCAACTCAAAGGGTTCTTCGAAGCTTCGGGCTCCGGGTGTTCTCAACACACCTGACTCCAAATGCACCGAAATTCGAGCTCGCAAACACACACGGGCTAGATCTATGATCCACACTTCTTTCACAACAAACGACCGCAAGTTACTTCAGGACTTTGGAGTTTGGGAGTTTTGAATGCTCCAAACACCTCTTTCCTCCAAAGTTCTCTGTACCCGGAGTTAAATATCAAGTGCCATGTGTTTTCCTCGATCAATGGTCGATATCCGTCCTTTTCCCTGCTTCGAGTGACTTGCAGTCAATGCTCCTCTGCGTTCTTTCTTATGGAGTACTAATCCTTCGAATTAACAAATATCATGACACAGATCCTATTCCAATGGACGGTTCTAATGAACTCTGATGCTCTGACCTTCGGGAGTTCTTGTGCCTTTACTCTTCAATTTCTCTGGAGTAAATCTCCAGTCTCCACGTGTTCCAATGATGGATGACTAGGATGATTCCTTACCCTTGGAGCTTTAGATGACTTATGGTCAATGTGCCACTTCCTTTCCTTCAAAGTTCGCACTTCCAGACTCCATGATCTACTAACGTGTGCCCCTCTCAGATCGACGGTCACGATTTACTTCGAAAGTTCAGGCTTTGGGACTTCTCAACTTTCACGAACCCGCTTTCCTTCAAAGTGGCTATATTGTGAAATGGAGGATCTGCTGACACCTTTCCTCAGCTAACGGACGACTCAAATGAACTCTGGCTCTTCGGATTTCAGGAGTTCTTGTTCAACACACTCCCTTTTCTCCTGGAGTGACTTTTTTTCCGAAATGGCAGATCTTCTGCCACGTGTCCCTTTACAACGGATGACTGGGATGACTTCGGGACTCCAGCCTTCAAAAATCCTCGTGCCTTCACACTTCGATTCTCCTCGAGTGACTTCTATTTGGAGTGTAGGATCTGATGAAACCTGTCCCTTTGGCTTGGATGGCTCAGATCTACTTCGACTCCCGACTCTTAGGGAGTTTTGCAATGAAAAATACTCTTTTCTCCTAGATTCGATAAACGTCGGGATGACCACAACCTCAATTTGACGGTCTGAGGTTATCTATGCGATCCCAACGATCTACCACTTGTAACTTCTGATCAAGGGTCCCCTAGGTCCTAGAGTGTGCAACTTTGAGAGGGACACCTGACAATGTCATCACTCGAAACATGGGTCCCCACATGATCTCGACGTAATAAACACATCCCCACGATCGAATAGTTGTGATGGATCCTGAAGGATCCTTAGATCCACCATCCACATTAACTTCGGGACTTCGGGGGTTTTGATGTTACCAAACCTCTATTCTCTCGAAGTGGTCAACGCTAGGCTGACTATATCATAGATCCGACGATCGAGATAGTTGTCGGGCATCCTAAAATCTACGACCCATATTACGTTCAGGACTTTGGGACTTCGGGGGATTCACCTCCTATGCGACGAATATGCTCAATTTGCTGGACCCGCGAAGATCGTGAAGAATTTCGGCTCCTCCCGAACTAATCTCATCCATTCGTCTTCCAAATGAAATGATCTCTCCTTTCGGGGCTTGAATCTTTCTATCCTTCCTAAGCTTTGTCAGGTCCTTAAGTACTTAGGTATTTTGTGTTATTTCTCATGAACTTAACACTTAGAGAAATATTTTGCACACCCCTTGCGCTCATTTATCAACTCTATAACTTAAGGGGGTTCTCGGTCTCTGACTGCCTCACAGAGACTCTATGCATACATGCACTACCTCTCCTAAGATTAACAGAATCCTTCCTTCAAAATGAATGGGAGTGTCGACATGCACATGTGAGGCTATGCCCAAGTTCAACAAATTCACAGTTCATTTATTTTAACTTGAGCCACCACGGGGCTCAGGCATTTACGTGTACAAGACAAAGAATCCTTATTTTCTTAAATACACAATTAGGAATAATTAAAGAGATACAATATAACCATTGAGAAAACATGCACATCCCTGCAACATTCATAGGATATCCAAATTTGATTGACAGTTACTGCTTAAATACACAACATATGAGAATACTTATCTATTACGGGTTGTAGCCAACTAATTGACTATGGGTGTTTTCCTTTCCACCCAACCATAGGATCAAAGGAATTCATTCTTAGCACTCTATCCACCCTTGTGCCAAGCCATGATATCACCAGGGAATTTATGCCAATTCTTAATGATCCTTTCTCTTTCACATCTTCCATGAGGTTTATCAGGTGCTTCCTCAGCATCAAGCCTACGACCTTTTTGTCGGGTCCCGTTCTCTACATACTCTCAAAGATTTCTCTCTCTGTCATGGCCTCGATGAGGTTTATTAGATGCTTCCTCAGCATCAAGCTCATGGCCTTTGGCTCATTCTCTACTGGCAAGTTCCTTGCATTCTCCACTCTTCTTTTTATTCTCTGGTGTACATTGCACGCACATCCCTCCTATCTTGTTCCTTCTGTTAGAAGGAAACCTAGGTCAGTATGGGTCTACAGGACCCTATGGTACTTCAGGATGACCTTCTACAACTAAACCATGCTTCCATTCATGGGGTAGTTGATGGTTCAACCACCAATCATTTTCTTATTAACTAATCTCTTATAGTTTTTACATTCTTTCCTCTATTGATATCATGGCTAGTACTTTCAAGGATTCACCCCCACAGTCATTTATTGGCAATTCAAAGAATAATACATTTACACTCTTCCCATGCCAGAACATGGTAATCCTAATTAATGATTAATTATAGGTTGGGGGAAACAGGGGTGTTACAATCCCCTCCCCCTTAAAAGGAACATTTTCCTTGGTGTTCTTTCTCAGTAACACCTATCATGCCTTTCTCATTCAGCCACTTCATAAGTCTTGACCTTATTTCTTGGTCAGGTCCTTTTTCAGACTCTTAATCTTCTTCACCTGCATTCAATAATTCTTGGACAACAAGCACATTAATCATAGTCTCATGCGAAAACATTTTACTATTGCATAAAATTTCTAGGAAAATTTCATAATCTAGTACAATACTTATCTACACAGTTTGTGGATTTGTATCCACATGGTTGTCTTGTTATCCAGGATAACTATTTTTCCTTGACATACCCATTGTGTGCATGATCCCAATCAATAGTTTACAAGAACTATCAGAGTCTCCTCTTCCTTGCGGTCACTCACCCTCCAAGCAAAAGATCATGCATCCCCTTCTCTGTTATACAGTTCCTCAGGTGATCCATCTTTCCTTGCCAAGGTTTTATCCCACAAGAAGAATCCCAGAGACTTTATCGAGCCTTATGTTGGATTACTGAGAGGGGGGGTGAATCAGTAATAGCATAATTATAATCATTTTTCTCCAAATAATCTAAGTGTTATATGGATGTAGAATTATTATCCAATAATGAACAATCACACACATACACAATACACCAGTGTTTTATGTGGAAACCCAAATCGGGGGAAAACCACATAATGTTTTTTCTTATATGTCTTGAAGAATTGCATTCATTGGAAGCACCAAATTCCTTTGTTTTCTAGTTGCGACTAGAAGGAGGATCCAACCCCCTAGTTTCTCTGGATACAACCTGAGGGAAGCTCCAAATCTCCAATGCTCTGGCTACAACCAAAAGGAGGCTACAACCCCCTAAGTTCTCCGGCTACAACCGGAAGGTGGCTACAACCACCTTTCCTTACCATGTTCAACTTCCCTAAAGTAGAAGTAGAATGATGGAACCACTGTCACACTATCACTGTGAGATATACCACTATAGACCTGTACCAATAAACCTGAACCATGCATCAACCATGCATCAACCATGTATCAACCTGTACCTCAACCTATAATCAACCTGTACCATAAACAAGTGCATCAACCATACACCAACCTGTACCAAACAATCTGTAATCAACCTGTACCATAAATAAGAGAAACCAACCATGTTCCAAGTATGTACCAATAATTTTTCAACTACTCATCAACTATGAATCATCAATATGTACCAACATCATCAACTGTACACCTCATGTATGTGCTAACTCATCAACTACTTGTCTCAACCATGTACCCAACTTGTACCTCAACCAAAATCCCTCATCAATTTCAACATCCAAATATGATTTATAAATATGTAATAGACCTGGTGTTTATGATCACATACCTACAAACCTTCCTTAACTTTAAACAACAAGAGACTAGCAGTTACATCAAACTTTTCTTTAGTCTCACATGAGTAGTTTTGGATTAGTAAACAACCCTGACTTGAAATAATCATAAATTTGTACCTGTAATGAATAAATATCTGAAAATGATACACAATGTTCTTCAATGTTCTTTATGCAATTCCTCCAGGTGTCACTACTTGGAACCTCTCAAAAAATTAGTTATAGAAAAAATGGCATATCTTGTTGAATTCTGGCTTATTTTAGAGAGCTACCTTGTAGAGTGTGCCCTGCACATAATATTTTTTGAATCGATTTGAAAATTTTACAAAGAATAATATAGAATGTACTATAACCAACATATTTGTTCTTACTAAATTAGGATCTTTTATGAATAAGTTATGACATTTTTACCCGAAACACCTATTTTTGACTAGTTTCAGGACTAGCCACAAAACCTATTTTCCACAGAGTGTAACTCCAAACATACAAATACCCACAAGATGATTTTTTTACCATAGATACTTGGATATGTTTCCTCAATGGCATAGAAATTTCATGGTATGACTCATTCTAGAAAAAATTCTATTGTGAAAATGGTGAGATGACCTATAAATAACATACCTTAGAAAGCATCATCAAAAGAATTTATTCTTCCTTGAATTCCGACCTTCTTTTCTTCACCTTCCCTCAGAAATTTGGCTTAGATATCCTTTGGTTACCTAAGAAACCTATAGGTATTCAATATGATCAATTGTGATTTAAATAAGAAATCCTTGCCTCTTATTTATACTCTCCAAGTAGTTTCCTTAAAAACATCTTCTATGTCAGTTTGCCCACTTTTCTTATTTTAGGGTTAACCCACTTCTAATTTATCCATTAAATTTATTATTTAAATAATTGATTTTGTATTCACTTTGAATTATATTGCACTCATCACTTCACTTTATTATTTACCTTTAAAAACTCTTAAACCACTTTGATTACTTTGACCTTTTAGGGCTTCTAGACGACATATGAGGGTCCTCCAACTTCGTAAGGCCATAACTCTCAAACCATGAGGAGTTACGTGACGTTACACATACCACCAGAAATGGAATGGCATGTACTATCCATGTAAAATAGTATTACCTAAAAATATATCAAAACTCATACCATTATCCATCAAACAAACTTGTGTCTATTACCCAAACCTAGGTTCTCCAACTTCTCATGGCCATAACTCTCTAACCGTGAGGAGTTATGTGACATTCCACATACCACTAGAAATGGAATGACACTCACTATCTATCTAGGATAGTTTCATTGAAAAATTCACTAGCTTTCATCTCATTATTCCACAAATAATCATGGGTTCTCTAACCATACTTCTAGGATAACTCAATCCACAAAGCGTCTTCCCATGAGGAATTTCACCATAAGGGGACCACTTTGGATTTCATCTGTTTCTACTTATTATCAACCATGACAAGAAAATAACGATTCATATTTACATCAAACAATCTTGGGTCCATTACCCAACCTTTGTGCTATGGTGCTTTCTTCAAGGGTTGACATCAATGAAAACCAACCTTAATCAACACATTACAGTCGAGGCGTCCCTCCAACTTATGTTACCTCAACACAACATATTCTAGGTGATCATGGATTACCACGGGGTTCTCATGGCTTAGAAGTGGCCTCCTTCATGATTTTTAGATAGATAGCCTTCATCCATCCTTTCTTGACATATCTTTTCTTCTCACCTGTATCACTATATCACAGGTATACAAAATTCATGAGACATCATTACAATTCTAAATTTCAGAATTTTATTGCAAATTTGTCACCCACAAATTTTCCAATTTCTTCATTTATTTCAGATCTGTTCCGCACATAGCTAGATTCACAATCATGGGACTTCCCTCCCAATGGCAATTTATCTCAGCAGTAAATCGATCTTCCTTATGGGCTTACAATATTTCCATATCCAAGACTCTTTCTTCCTGCAAGTAATTCTTTACACAACCAAAAAAACTATTAGTTTCTCATGTATGTGTGTATATATATATATATATATATATTCTCGCCACATTTAAAATATCATCCCAACCTTTCTTAACTGGTGCATTCTAACAATTGCACCACATCTATATAAACATGGGAGGAAAACAAAAATCATCCCTTACCTATGCATCATTTCATCCTACTAAACCTTTCAAAATGTAAATAAGGTATTAATTGACTTTAATGAATGTGCCAACATTCATGGCCACATTCATACCCAATTTTCCCTTGCATTGATTTCAATTTTTCCACATTTTATGACAATCACTCTTCCATGGTGTGTTAGAGCTTAGCCAATCTCTTCATCACATCACATATTCATTCTTGTTCATTATTGCAGCTGGACTGTGCTTCCTGCTACAAGTTGGTCATGATCCCAGGTCGACACATATGAAACTATAATTTTCTCTTGAATACACCCAAGCATTCTTTCCTCATTAGTAACTAAGGTGCCCACACTCATGTCCACCAAAATTTGCTTTCCTTTGACATCCATAAAATGTAAGTAAAATTTTCGGAAGGTCCTCCTTCCTCAATGGAAGGTCCATCGCCTTCCCTTCATGCAAACATCCATTTCCTTGAATCAATTCCATGCAATGTGCTAGCTATGAGCACCTTTATTCCCATAGAACCAATCCCCACGACCATATTCTATCGCAGAGTGCTAAACTCTATCTTCCTTGACTAGCTCGGAGGAAAACCGTTTTTTGTCCATGTGACTGAGAGCTGTGACCTCGGTTCTATTATTTTCAAGCGTTATCCTTTCAACTCCCATGTCCAGGCGCTATGATCCTAGATAAATCCCTTGTCTGCAAATCGACGGTGTATATTGGTCTTCCCCCAGATCCAGTGAATGTAAGGGATTGCAAAACCTCAACTAACTCATGGTTTAACTCTCATCTCGATCTCTGCAATGAATATGGGTCACCCGATCTACGATTGGATCCCAAACTCCAAACAATGCTATATTGAATTTAAATTATGGGTACATATCTCGATGTTAACCCATGTGCATATGCAATCTCTGCAATGATAGCGGGTCGTCGATATTAGCCCTTGATCGATATTAAACCACACAATTTCTAGATAATAATAATTCCAACACAGAAGTGTTTGACAAAGAATTTAGATTAAGAACAGAGCTTCGATTTTCTAAAATCAACCACATAACCCTATCACAGTACGAGTTTTACACGACATTAACACGTGGGTTCCTTGCAGGTTCTGCCACCGATCATTCATAGATCAATGGTTCACAACGATTGCGGAACCCCAATATGCTCTCTCTTTATCAGAGAGTTCAATCTCCACAATCTGAAAATTGCTCGCTCGACTCTTTTAATCATGGTCGTTGATCATCCACCCCAACAAGATCAACAGTGTGGGTTGATTCTGGGTCGTGAGCTAGTACATCCATTAATTTCTCCTTTGCATCCCGCAATGATCCCTGACCATTGATCTAATTGAACAAATGGTGTTTGATCTTTTAACTCCAGTGGATATTGAAGTTGATTTGATGACTTCAATCTCTCTTCGCTCTGATAAATGACTCACATTCATCTCCTCTGCCAGGTTCTTGATTAATCTAGTTTGATGAGAGTCTTCTTTCTGAATCATACTCTACTTGGGTATCCGTGGCATACAATTTCCTTTCAAAAATTTTGTGCATAAGGTTAAGACAATAAAACATTTTCATACATGTCCTAGCACATGTTTATGCACTTCATCATATTATCCTTAAAGTTTACATGAGTGTAACAAAAAAAAATCTCGATTGTTTCTACAACAATACGACCATCATCACTATGGTGCCAAAACATTTACTTTCATCCTCGTACCAACTCTCTCATCCCAGAGAAAACATAATACTCAACAAGAAAATAATTGAGGGCTCTCCCCTTCTTCCAATTCTTTTTACATTGCCTAGGACTTTTCAGCCCAGCTGAGTTATCTCTAAAGGCCTCACTGTCTTTTCTTAACATGGATTCAACCAATCCTATTCAATCAAACATACTCATTTGTTTATTCATTAGTATTCTATTTATTACATGATGCTTTCAAAATGTAATCAAGGATTCTTATATATATATATATATATAGATAGATAGATAGATAGATAGATAGATAGATAGATATATAGATATAAGCTTGTAGCTCACTGCTTAATTCTCAACAGTTATTAAGGTTGTGACTTTGTCCTCCTGACATATTTTTCACATAGTTCTTCCACATGGAACTCCCTCAGCATGCAACTTCCCTATTGCATGTCCATCACTATCTGTGATGGCCTCAACCTTGAGTTATCTTTAGCTATTTACCAAATATTCTATAAGGAATATAAACATGCATCTTTGTCATGCACCCAAATTATGTATCCATACATATTCTAGTTTTGTTAACTTACATCCATGATGTACTTAACCATATGCATAATCAAAAGTTTGTGTGTAGTTTCCATGGGTATATTTCACATCCTACATACATATCTACTTTAAAATTAGTCTACTCATGATTGTTCAAAATCATTCCCATGTGATTCTCAAGGCATAATCATTTGCCTCTTATCCTGACAACAAACCATCCTTTCTCATTTACTCTTTCATTTATTTATACTATTCTTTCCTGATGGAATGGAGTGCATCCCCCTTAAGCTATCATTCAAAACAAAAATTTCACGACTCTTCAAAATGGAGTCAACCATGCATCCATGGTATTCACTTAATCTTGGCAAGTGAAATTATTTCCTTACATATCACTCATCAAGGCAACCATATTGTGCCTTTAGTATACATGTATCCTTACATCATGCATGTGCATCATTTACAAATGGACCTATCAGACTTCTATATCCTACTCCAAGGATATTGTTGCCACCCTTATGACAAGCCTCATAGGGACACACAACACTGAGCTTCCCTCTCAGTTGTGAGCTTGCAGTCATCACACGACATCCACATGGAAGTTGAATCATACATAGTCATAACTATGTTCCCTTTCTATACGATAACAAATAGCAAGAAAAGACTCTTGCCTCAACCTCCATGGAACATTACCCAACTTATAAATACAATCTGGGAAATTATAACCATGGCCAAGGTAACATAATCATCCAATTTAGCTTCCAACTATATCTATATGGCTACCATCCACCACTAGATGTCGATCTGACCCATTGGGCTTCTAGAAGTGCCCCAACACTTCCTTTACCACATTCAGGATCAACATTTAGTAAACCATTTTATCTTAATTTTAACAATTTAATGTCTAATACCATTTGGACTATTCCCTTAAATCCCAAATGCAATTTCGAATTATGTTACTTACTAAGTATCCTAGTTCATAAATCCAGAGTATCTTTAGGTCAAGATCGGTCTTGACCATTACACCTAGAATTATTCCTTATGTTGAGCATAGTCAGGGACAGAGGCCACTCTCCTCCTCCCACAAGAACTTTGGCATATTAGTTTCCTATCCACAAATCAAGGGAGGATGATGTGATTTCTCACTCAATCACTCTATATTTCTACAACTTTATTTATCATCTTGATTAGAAAAACCCTAACCAACAATTCCTGTACCTAGAAAAAAAAATTGTTTCTCAATCCACTTTGAAACCCGAGAGCTGTGCATGCTTTCCCTTTTTAGGGAATGGTCACCGGACTCATTCCTCTGATCATGAGAGATTATACACACATACAAGGTTTAACCCTTCATTAAAGTAGTATTTATTGCTGCTACGGATCCTTTCCATCTGTTCACATCCAAGTCTTGCTATTAGTGTCCATCAACATAATCACACTCCTGTAGGATTGGCTATCATTTCTCAAAGAAATGCTAGGCTTCCTTTGCCATAGACTTAGCATGATTCAATATCATTGGTTAAAATACCAAATGTATTTTAAATCTGCATCCTTCTACTCAAGGAACTTATGCAGATGATTTATGTTTGGCAGTAATATTCTCCACAGGCTCATCTTAGCTTTGGTAACCAAATCTTATGATTGTACAACAACACGTACAATTGCACAGTGAAGTCAACTTCTTTATTTGGGAACATTAGCAACATACAATTCCAATTTCTAAAACATCTATCAATAGTAAAGGATCTCATTCCTCTCTTCAGTAGAGGTTTTCTAAGCCTCTTAGGAATGAGGTAACATAGGGTGTTACCCCTTAAAGTCCTCCAAAAATATTTTCATACGACTCGTGCATGAGCCCAAGCAGGCCAAGTGTTGTTGTTGTGCTCTGATACCAATTTGTAAGACACCCAACCCCTAGGTTCTCTTTTAAGGGGTGGGGTATCAAAATTTTGTTTCCCTTAACTTTCTCTAGGTTCACCTCTCACCAAAGTGAAGGTTCTTCCAAACCCATGGGCTCTTTCCTGGTCGTTTTGAAGGATTTGAACAGCATGCACTAGATTTCCATGCTATGACCCTTCCTTCATATGACCTTGGGTTGTGCTTAGGCACCAACTTAAAGGGCGCTTCAGAGCTTCGGGCTCTGGGTGTTCTCGACACACCTGACTCCAAATCTGCCGAACTCCGAGCTTGCGAAAAAACACATACCATATCTACGGTCCACACTTATTTCACAACCAACGACTAAGATTTACTTTGGGACTTTGGTGTTTGGAAGTTTTGAACACTCCAAACACCTCTTTCCTATGAAGTGATCCATAACCAAAGTTACATATCGAGCACCATGTGTTTTCCCTGATCAATGGTCGATATCCATCCTTTGCCCTGCTTTTGTCGACTTGCATTCAATAGTCCTCAACGTTCTTTCTTACGGAGTACCAGTCCTTCGAAGTAACAGATCTCGCACCACTCATCCTATTCCAATGGATGGTTCTAATGAACTCCCATTCTCCGACCTTCAGGAGTTCTCATGCCTTTACTCTTCAATTCCTCCAGAGTGACTTTCCCATAGAGTAAATCTCTAGTCTCCACGTGTTTCAATGATGGATGACTAGGATGATTCCTTACCTTTAGAGCTTCAGATGACTTTTGGTCAACGCTCTACTTCCATTCCTTTGGATTTAGCACTTACAAACTCCACAATCTTCTAAGGTGTGTCCCACTTAGATCGACAGTCATGATTTACTTCAGCAGTTCGAGCTTTGGTAGTTCTCAACTCGCATAACCCCACTTTCCTTTGAAGTGGTTATCTTCTGAAATAGAATATATGTTGACACCCGTCCTTAGATGACGAACGAATCATATGAACTTCGACTCTCTGACCTTCGGGAGTTCTTGTTCAACACACTCCCTCTTCTCCCGGAGTGACTTTTCCATGAAATGGAAAATATTCTACCACGCATCCCTTTCCAATGGACGACTGGGATGACTTCGGGACTCCGACCTTCGAAAATCCTCATTCCTTCACACTTCGATTCTCCCGGAGTGACTTCTCTCTGGAGTGCAGTATCTGACGACACCTGTCCCTTTGGATTTGACGACTCAGATCTGCTTCGTCTCCCGACTCTTCAAGAGTTTTGGAATGCAAAATCCTCTTTTATCCCAGATTAGGTCAATGTAGGGCTAACCACAACATAAATCCAACGATCCGAGGGTATCTACATGACCCCAAAGATATATGAATCGTAACTTGTATTCAAGGGTCCCTTGGCTCCTAGTGTGTGCCACTCCGAGAGGGACACCTGGCAATGTTGTCACTTGACACATGGGCCCCCACATGATCTCGACGTAATACATGTGTCCCCACAATCGAACGATCATGAGGGATCCTAAAGGATCCTTAGATCCACGGTCCAAATTACCTTCGAGACTTCAGGACTTCAGGGTTTTTGGCGTTACCAAACCTCTCTCCTCCCGAAGTGGTCAACTTCAGGCTAAATATATCATAGATCTGACGGTCAGGATAGCTACTGCGCATCCTCAGATCTACGACCCAGATTAAGTTCGGGACTTCGGGACTTTGGGGGATTCAACTCTTGTGTGGTGGATATGCTCAATTCATCGGACCCGTGAAGTTCAAAGGTCTCTAATGGTTAACGCCCACGTTCCTTCTCTAGATCTGACGATCGTGAAGAAATTCAGCTCCTCCCGAACTAATCTCATCCATTCGTCTTCCAAATGAAAGGATCTCTTCTTTCAGGGCTTGAATCTCGCTATCCTTCCTAATATTTGTCATCTTCTTAAGTACTTAGGTATTTTTCACTATTTCTCTTGAACTTAACACTTAGATAAATCTTTCGCACACCCCTTACGCTCATTTATCAACTCTAGAACTTAAGGGAGTTCTCGGTCTCTGCCCGCCTCGTAGAGAAACTGTGCATACATGCACTACCTCTCCTGAGCTTAAGAGACTCCTTCCTTCAGAACTACTAGGAGTGTCGGCATGCACACATGAGGCTATGCCCAAGGTCAATAAATTCACAGTTCATTTATTTTAACTTGAGCCACCATGGGGCTCAGGCATTTACGTGTACAAGCCAAGGAATTCCTTATTTTCTTAAATACACAATTAGGAAGAATTAAAGGGATACAATATAACCATTGATAAAACATGCTCATCCCTGCAAAATTCATAGGATACCCAACTTTAATTCATAGTTACCGCTTAAAAACATAGGATATGAGAATACTTATGTATTACAGGTTGTAGCCAACTAAATGACTGTGGGTGTTTTCTTTTCCACCCAACCATAGGATTAGAGGCATTCGTTCTTAGTGCTTTGGCCACCCCAGTGCCAAGCCATGATATCACCAGGGAATTTATGCCAACTCTCAATGATCCTTTCTCTTTCACATCTTCCACGAGGTTTATCAGGTGCTTCCTCAACATCAAGCTCGCAACCTTCTGCTCAGGTCTCGTTCTCTACATACTCTAAGATATTTATCTCTATGTCACAGCCTCAACGAGGTTTATTAGATGCTTCCTCGACATCAATATCGTGGCCTTCAGCTCGTTCTTTGTTGGAGAGTTCCTCTCATTCTCCACTTTTCTTTTAATTCTCTGGCGTGACTTGCACGCACATCCCTCCTATCGTGTTCCTTCTGCCAGAAGGAAACCCGGATCAATATGGGTCTACAGGACCCTGTGGTACTTTTTGATGACCTTCTGCAACTAGATCATGCTTCCATTCATGAGGTAGTTAATGGTTCAACCACCAGTCCTTTTCTTATTAACTGATCTATTATAGTTTTCACATTCTTTCCTCTAGTGATATCATGGCTAGTACTTTCAAGGTTTCATCTGCACAGTCAATTATTGGAAATTAAAACAATAATACCTTTACAATGTTCCCATGCCACAACATGGTAATCCTAATTAATGATTTATTACAAGATGGGGGAAACATGGGTGTTACAGGTGCAACGAGGAAAAAATGAATTTTACAACTAGTTCATACTGATGTTTTTGGACCTATGTCGGTCCCATCATTGGGAAAATATGTGTACTATGTCTTATTTATAGATGAATTCTCGAGGAATACTTGGATATATTTCCTTAGGAATAAATATGAAGTCTTTGACAGGTTTAAAGAGTTCAAGTCTCTGGTTGATAATCAAACAGAGAGAATAATTAAGGTGTTGAGGACAGATAATGGTGGAGATTTCTACGGGAATGAATTTGAATAATTTTGTAAGAAGTGCAGTATAGAAAGGGAGAAGACTACTCCATATACACCTTAGTAGAATGGATTTGCAGAAAGGATGAACATGACATTGATGGAAAAAACAAGGTGCATGCTCAATGGTGTCGGGTTGGGGCAAGAATTCTGGGTAGACGCAGTGGGTATTCCATGCTACTTGGTCAACATATCACTGTCATCAACGTTGGATGAGAAGACTCCATAAGAGGTATGCACTGGTGAGAATCCTTCTCTCACATATCTCAAGGTATTTGGATGTGATGCATATGTTCATGTTCCAAAGGAAAACATGAGTAAGCTAGATAAGAAGGATGAAAAGTGTATCTTTATTAGATATAAATATGGTCTCAAAGGTTTTAAGATTTGGAACCTATAAATTAAGAAGGTAGTGTATAGCCGAGATGTGGTATTTAGAGAAATGAAGGATGTTATTAAACATGAAGTCCCAGCAAGTAAGGAAGAACCAGAGAAAATAGAGTTTGATTTAAAGGTTGATGAATCAAAATTTACAAAAGAATAAGATCCTCATACTCCAGTATTGAGGAGATCGGTTCGAGAAAGAAGGTTACCCGAAAGGTATACACCATCTGATTTCCATTCAAATTTTGGTTTGTCTATTACTGATGATGATCCTAGAACTATCAGGGAGGCATTGGATTCAAAGGATGGAAATCTCTGGAAAAAGGCCATGAATGAAGAAATGGTAGCCTTGGATAAGAATAAGGCTTGGGATCTAGTGGAGTTTCCAACTAGAAGAAATCCCATTGGAAACATATGGGTATTTAAAAATAAGCTGAATGCAGAAGGAAAAGTGGAGAAATACAAAGCTTGGTTAGTAGCAAAGGGTTATTCCCAGGTTGAGGGAATTAATTTTTGTGATATTTTTTCTCTTGTTGCCAAGTTAACCTCTATAATATTTCTATTATCTGTTGTTTTTTCATTTGATTTTGAATTAGAACAGATGGATGTGAAGACAACATTCCTACATGGGAATCTGGAAGAAGAAATCTATATGAAGTAGCCAGAAGGATTTGTTGTGAAGAGAAAGAAGGAGCTGGTATGCAAAATGAAAAAGTCCTTGTATGGTTTGAATCAATCACCAAGGATGTGGTATCAAAAATTTGATATTTATATGTTGGGACTTGGCTTCACAAGAAGAAAAGAGGATCATTGTGTGTATTTTAAATTAATTGGGGATCATTTGATTTATTTGGTCTTGTATGTGGATGACATGTTGTTGATAGGAAACAACAAGGAGATTATCCAAGATGTGAAAACTCAGTTTTCCTCTAAATTTGACATGAAGGATCTCAGTTCTTCAAATTTCATTTTGGGCATGGAAATTAAAAGAGATTGAAAAAAGAGGAAAATTTGGTTAAATCAGAGAAAATATGTCGAGACAATATTGTAGAGGTTTAATATGTAGGAATGCAAATCGGTCAAGGTTCCTATTCCTGTTGGTGTAAAGTTATCTATGGATTAGTGTCCCAAGACACATGAAGAGGAGGAGGACATGTCTTGTGTCCCATATGTGATTACAGTTGGCAGTTTGATATATGCAATGATATGTACTAGACCAGACATTTCACATGCAGTGGGAGTTTTGAGTAGGTATATGTCAAAACCAGGGAAGGAGCATTGGCCAACAATAAAAAGGGTTTTCAGGTATTTTCATGGAATTGCTAGCTATGGATAGTGATACCAAGGAAGACCTGGATTGGACAAAGTGTTGGATATACATGGCTTTGCAGATGCAAACTTGGCTCTAGATCTAGATCATAGGAGATCTACAAGCGGGTATGTGTTTAACATGTTTGGAGGAGCAATGAGTTGGATGAGCAAAAGACAAGTTGTAGTGGCACTTTCTGTTGGAAATGTTTAACATGTAGCATATGCTTGTCATTGATGGCAAGTACAACAATGAAGATGGCATGGGTACAAGAAGAATGTACAAAGGGTTGTCAACATATTTACAGGCAGTGTATACTTGTCATTGATGGCGAAGTACAGTTATGGTTGTGGTGATGGCTTGAGTACAACAGCAATGAGTAGCAGCGCAACAATAATCGGGAGGAAAAGAGTCAGTGACCATTGGATCCCATTCAAGTTTCCCGAAAGAACGAGGGTCGTCAGATCTGAATGAAGACAAGATGAGCGCACTGAAGAGGAGGACAGAGCTCAGTCGCTAGATCCAAGCGCAAGACCCGACCATCGTCAGATCAAGGATAACCTGCACGCTTTTTAAAGTACAAGGAGAAGTGGGAGTAATCGTGATGTGCAAAGTCGCGATCTAATCTGAGCCATCGAGATCTAGGTTGATATGAACCGTTGATCAAACTCCACATAGGATTTTCGTGAATCACGACTTTGAAATGCCAAAATCACTTGACATCAAGAACTCTGAAATCGCGATATGCGATATCGCGATTCAATCGCAGCCGTTAAAGTTAGATGTGATCTAGACCGTCGACCCAACTCACGTCAGCAGACCACGTCAGATAGGGACACATGGCACAACCAGGTAATGACAGGTGTCAGGCTGATTCAACACTTCAGGCACTTGTAAGTCACGAATCAGAGTGACACGTGGCAGTATTCAACATGTGTCAATCCACGTGTGACGTCAGCAGAGTTTCTAGGATCACAACATGGAGAGGCAAGTAAACAGTGCAACAGAAATGCCGAAATCGCGATATGCAATATCGCGATTTATTTGCAGCCATCAGATCAAGCTCTAATCTGAACCGTTGATTCCAGTCAATGGAGAGGCATCGGGGATCGGGACTTTGAAATGTCCAATTCACTTGACAAGGAAAACCCTGAAATTGCGATATGCGATTTCGCGATTTAATTGCAGCCGTTAAAGAAAGAATGAGATCTGGACTGTTGATTTTCTTC
Organism: Picea engelmannii; assembly: GCA_009831015.1. Classification (NCBI taxonomy): domain Eukaryota; kingdom Viridiplantae; phylum Streptophyta; class Pinopsida; order Pinales; family Pinaceae; genus Picea; species Picea engelmannii. The sequence goes on from ML780592.1 coordinate 242,602, forward strand.
ATCGGAGAATCGGGGACGGGACTTTGAAATGTCCAATTCACTTGACAACGAAAACCTCGAAATCGCGATATGCTATTTCACGATTTAATCGTAGCCGTTAAAGCAAGAATGAGATCTGGACCGTTGATTTTCTTCATCGGAGAATCAGGGATCGGGACTTTGAAATGTCCAATTCACTTGACAACGAAAACCCCGAAATCGCGATATGCGATTTCGCAATTTTATCGCAGCCGTTAAATCAAGCAGAGATTGGAACCATCCACTTGTAGAGGAAGCGTGGCAGCGATCGGGCGCCATCGGGAGAAGCTCGACAGGAGGCCTCATCGGAGTTTCGGGGATAGGGATTTCAATATGCAAAGAACACAGTGCAACGAAAACCCCGATTTCGCGATATGCGAAATCGCGATTGAATCTAGACCGTCAGATCCAGAAATGATTAGGACCATTGATCTGACCTCTCATCGGAGTTTTGGGGATCGCAATTTGGAAGTGACAAGAACTTGGAACATTATAAATGCCGAAATCGCGATATACGATATTGCACTTCAATCATAGTCGTGAAGTCAAGCTCATATCTGGACCGTTTATCTTATACCATATCAGAGTTTAGTGAATCGGGATATGGTAAGGATTGCAACATGAATTACGAATTCGTGATATGTGAAATCGTGAAAGCGCCTTTCACAATAAAACCTTGGTCACGACCCTTGGTCACGAGAAGAGAAGGAGTCAAGAATAAAGTTCACTCCGTAGGTTCGGAAATCACGATATGAAGGTGTCGAGACTTGGGCAAAGAAATGAAAAAATGCCGAAACCCGATTTAAAAGGGAAAGAATAATGAAGATTATCCAATGGTGTGGATAAGGTTCGAATGTGATCGGAGGGTTACTGTTCTTCCACACACGTGTAACTCATTAGTTACGATTTTTCTAAACAAAACGGATTCCTGAGTGCAAAACAATTATCATTTCAGTTGCTAAGACAGGTGTCCTTGGATTGCCTATTGAAGGTGAAGTCGAACCATCAAGGTGGGGTGTATAAAAGAAAATGAGAGAGACTGAATTTGGTTGGCCGTTCTGGATGGAAAAAGTATGAAACAGTAAGAAAGGTGAAAGAAGAAGCTGTTGAGCATGAAATTTCAATAGACATACAGAATGGAATGAAATGTAAAAGAG
>ML780592.1:249605-260153 GCA_009831015.1 Picea engelmannii
TGGTTCGTTGGTTCGTGGGTTGTTGGTTCTATTTGTTTGGTTGGGGTTTGCGCTTTGGGGCCCTGGGGGTGCAGTTCGGCCTATTCGTGCTTCTTGGATGCTTTGGTCCTTGCTATTTTCTTTTGTTTGATTCATCCTTGTAGGGCTGGGGTGTAGCAACGGTGGTTGGAGATTTTCTTTTTTCTTTTCCTTTTGGATTATTATTGGGTTTTTTTAGCGCTTTACGATGTTCAACCCCTACAACCACGAGTCGACACGCAGTTGTGTTATTTTCCATGTCTGTCGAGGTCGATATCTATTATTCTATGATATTTTGTTAGTGCTCCAGTCCTGCCATGAAAGAAAATAGTTGCATGAAAAATTGTTGGAGGATTACATGTGAAGTTACAATATCTGTTGTTTTTTTGTTGGAATAAAGCATATGTATGTAGGCTACATTTATAAACCATGTATGGTTATATGTGCAGATATGACATTACCTATTCTTTCTCCTCTACATAGACTGGTGTGTGCATGATAGAATTTGTGTTGTGCTTGAGATATGATATGTGCAACAAATATTTTGCAAGATTATATTTTGATTTTTGGAAGCATGTCTGGGTGGTTTTCCACGGAAAACTAAGAACTTGTATCATGGGCAGATCAGTCTGTGTAGAGGATAAAGAACATGGTTAAAGGGAATATCTGGATAAATTGCCAGGGAAAACTAGAAATCGTTTAGCTGTGGCCATGCAATTGCGTGATATTTTGTGCCTTGTAATATATTTTGGCTAGGGAAAAAAAATCTACGTGTTTACAACCATGGATATAGAAGTGAAAAGGTTCATGTTTCTACCTTTCTAGATTGTTCGTTTAGTCAGTTTTGCTATGTGTACATATTTCTTGTTCTCCGATGAATACCAGCTTCCATTGATGTTCATTGAATTTTGTGTGTTCCCACATTCAAACAAACATAGTAGCTGGAGAAAACAAGGGAATGTTGATTGTATCGGCTGAAGAGGATATAGAAAGGTGCATGCTTGTACTGTTGTTTCATATTGTGCTTTTTTGTATTTCTTTTATGGTCTGTATATGTGTTAAACTAGTTGTGTGCCTTCCAACATGGTAAGTTATCTTGCTTACATGTGTTCCTTCCTACATGATAAGTTATCTTGATTACATGTGTTCCTTCCTGCATACTAAGTTGGTTCATGTCTGTTGTGTTTGCGCTGCATTGCTGCATTTAAACAAACAGAATGGCTAGACAGGACGAAGGAATCTTTGGAGGGTAAATAGAGTTGTTTCTCTTTCTTTTAGATGTTTGTCTTCATAATAACTTGCCTTCATGTCCATTGCATCTTCGGTGTTGCTGCCTTGGAAAAAACAGGTTGCTTGGATAGGGAGATGCATCATTATGTGCAACAACAGAGGATTCTGTGGTGCAATCTTCTAAAAGGTATACCAAGTGTGATGGAAAATTAAATATACAAACCGGGTGGGGGAATATCATATTAGACTTGAAAACGGTGACTTTGCAGTAATGGGCCTTTCTGTGCTCCCTATTTCTACTTTTTCCATTTTCTATTATCCCTTTTGTTTTCTAATTCATCTGCCTAGTGTGCTTTTCGAAAATTCCTTCGTGCGCCGATTGGTGGACTAAAGGATTCACATATGTGGTTGTGCTTCTACCTTCTTCCATAGTTACCCACTTTCTTGATTGGGGGTGTTAGGCTAGTAGGTTGAAGATTTCTCCCCTGGCTTCCGGGGGTCCGCGATATATAGATTGGCCATGGTGCCCCACGCTCATGCCCTGTTTACTGTTAAACATTTCTCCAGTTAAAAACTTCAAATGCATACAATTTTACAGTTATTTGGTCCTTTCGATGGAAAATATACAATGCATATGCTTCTTTAGTCCTGATGTTCATCTACACATGCTTGCATCATAAAAAGTTGGAATAGTGACATGGGCATGAGCAGCCAGTCATGCCAGACATCTACAGACCGACAAGGCCAAAGGTAAAGATGCATATGTTCTGCTCTTACTATGTTTACTAAAAACAATTGTTGGGCTATATATTCATCTATGGCATGGCAGATATGATGATGTCATATGCAATACATGGTTTGCAGCTCGCAAGAAGTATCAACAAGTACAAGCGAGACGTTGAACATGCTGCATGTTCCGCAGATTAAGAGGTGTGGTTGCGAAACTCTGGCTCCATAGTTCATCAAAACTATGTGTGTACTTGTAGCACACTACCATTCACTTTATTTTTCCTATTCAATTTTTTTTTATCATCTCTAGAGTTGTGACATCCAAAGTACTATCAATAGAGGGCTTGAACAAGTGCCAAACTGGACAAGTGTTCATCGGGGATATAATGGTTGTCTATAGAACCTACTTGGACAAGGCAAACAAAAGTAGATCCATTATGCGTGCTGACATGATAGACAAGGACGCCATGATGATAGTGACACTGACTGTTCCTCCACAACTTGTCCAGAAATATGCCGAAAAGATATTTCCGCATAATGGGATATCCATTACATATTTTAATATATTTCCCCAAACAGTATATGACCGTGGTGATTGCAATCGAATTATTTCTCTCAACGAAACAAGCATTGTGGAAAAAATTCTCGTTGTTTTTTCAGAATATCATTTCGTCCCGAACTCGAATATCAGCCAGCTTGCAGAGAGTATTGCTATTTACACAATCGGAATGATTGGGGCTATTGTCATGGTGGCGAGAAAGTTTGGCTCGAAACACATTCTCCATATAAAGGATGGAGAGTCCGACAAAAACAAGGCAATGGTACTGCTTTTCATATTTGGTTTTTTCCTTTACTTTTGCATGTGCATGTATGTCGGATAAGTTACACAAATATTTCACTATTCCATGTTGCAGCTACAATTGTTCGATACGTATTCAAATTTGTTTTCATCAATGGAACAACAATTGAATAGAGGGAAGATTCCACTTAAGTTGTTCAAAAATATAACAAAGAAGAGGGATGCTAGAGAAAGGATCTTTCAGACATCCCAGGTAACATTTGTAACAGAGTTGCGAGAAGATATAGTAGAGGATCTAAAGAAACTAGCTAGCTCTACAACTGTTGTGCGCATAAATCCACAAAATCACTCTCACTTTACTTATAGAAATAGCCTTCAACAAATTTATGTGCCTGCTTAATTTTTTTTTTTTTTAAAGGGGAGGGCGGGCTGTCGTTGTGTATTATGTTGTTCAATGTATTAATCCCTTTGGTCACATTCCTAGGTTGAAGGTATTTTAGTTGCAGCCAATGTGTACTCGACCCCCTTTGAGCCTATATGTGTAAGATGCAACTCCGTTGCTTATGCCTCCACTTTGATAAGTGATGATACAATTGATTTTCTGCGATGTAGTGAAAAATGTCCATATATATATGGAAATTGTGTGAATGATGCTATCCGAACCATGGGCAAAAAAACCATGCATTGTACAATTAGGCAGCCTCTGTTACAAAATGTGCTTCCTAAGTTGGCAGAGTTGTCATATGAAACGTATCTACAGAAAAAGGCAAGCAGTGTCTACATGCTGCGGCAGCTTTGCATACATAATAAATTCACCTTGAATGAGGACAATGCAATTTTTCATATCGGCTGAAGAAGGGGAAAAAATAAAAATATATCAAACTTTGGCAGGAAACGAAAAAATACCTCATCTGTCTCTGTAACATTTGTTCAACGTCCAGATGAATGTTCGTTGGACTTGGCCCATATCTCTGTAATCCCCATATATCGCATGTTCCTAGTTATTTTCTACTGGGACCATATACTAGATGCAAGAGAAAATGAATGTCGTGACGTCTTTTATTTGTATATCAAATTTTTTTGGTGCAAAGGTCAATGGGTTCTACTCTATGGAACCTTCAGGGAACTTGCTTGCGACTTGTTTAAATTATGGTTGGTTCTTGGTTATCTGCTTTGTCCATCAATTTGTATACCATGGAACTCCAACTGTTCTTTAGAGGACATAGAACAATATAATTGAATTTTTTAGCCACCTGGCCAACAGATCCGCCTGATAATTTCGATGGTGCTATGACACAAATGTACTATGTGGCTTGCTTTAGTAGATTTCCTTGATCGATGAACTTGGTCAAATTATTGTTCTGAAATAATTTGAAATCAACGAATATATAGTGTGTGAAGTGCAACTGTCCTATCATAGCAACAAGAGGCTCTTAATATTCAAATTGGTCATTGTTTTGGCATTTTTGCTTATTCGATGAACTTGGCAAAATTAATATCCTGGAATAATTTGAAATCAACGAATATATACTGTGTGGAGTGAAATTGTGCTATCATATGAAAAAGAGGGCCTTAAAATTCAAATTGGTTCGTATTATGCTTGCAGTGATAGAATTAAAAAAAAACTTTCTTTTGTTTGCTTCATTTTGTTTAAAATAAGCGATTTAACATCCTTTAATAATTTAATGTAATTCACTTGTACAATATCAATAGTTAATATTAATAATTTAGTATTTGAAAATAATGTTTTTAGATAAAGTTAGATAGGATGATCATCCCTAAACAATTGCAATATTGAACCCCCCAGACATGGAGTCCGCAAGTTTGCCTGCCAATTTGTATAACGTAGAAGTTTGGGTGATATTTGTAAAACATGGAACAAAAGAGGCTCAAATTTCGGCCCGCCAGGCCGAGAAACCATGATCCAAAAAGTGCCCAAGTATGGAATGAGGGATCCACATATTCTCTATAAAATGTCGTCCATACTTTCTAAAACTACATGTTTACTATGTATTCGTCGTTTGTTGGAAAATTTTTATATTAGTCGCCCGACCAGATTGTACAAACTTTCTTGTCTAATTAAATTCTGCAATATCAAAATTTAATATTAATAATTTAGTATTGAAAATATTTTTTTTAGATATGTTAGATAGTTTATAGGGATTAACATTTGTAAACAATGACAAACTTGAACCCACCAGCCCTCAAGTCCATCTGTCAATTTGTATATTGCGAAACTCCGAGTGCTATTTGGAGGACACAAAACAATGAAACTGCAATGTTGAGCCAACTAGCTCGCAGGTCCGCTTGTCAATTTGTATATCGCGGAATTGTGAGTGGTATTTGTACAGGGTGGAACAATAGAGGCCCAATTTTGAGCCCGCCAGCCCTATAGCCCTCGATAAAAAAAATGGCTAAATATGGAATTCATACGGGATTGCTATGGGACAATAAAAGTGCAATGTTCAACCAACCAGCCCGAATCCGCCTGTCAATTTGTATATCGCAGAAGTCTGGCTACTATTTGTAGGGTATGAAACAATATAACTTTAGTTTTCAGCCCACCAGGCCATGAACCCGTGATCCAAAAAGCGCCTATGTATGGAATAAGGAATGCGTATATGTTGTATAAAAAACTCATGTACATACTTTGTAAAAGTACATATTTACTATGTATTGCTCATTTGTCCAAAAACTTTTATATTGGTCTGTCCACCAAAATGGACAAACTTTGTCCTCTGCTTAAATTTTGCAATATCAATATGTAATATTAATAATTTAGTATTGAAAATAATGTTTTTTTATATGTTGGATAGTTGATAGGGATTGCCATCCCTAAACAATGGCAAATTTGGACCCACTAGCCCTCGATCCCATCTGTGAATGTGCATATTGCGGAAGTCCGAGTGCTATTCGGAGGACACGAAACAATGAATGTGCAATCCGAGTGCTATTTGGAGGACACGAAACAATGAATGTGCAATGTTCAGCCAACCAGCCCAAGAGCCCCAGATAAAAAAAAGTGGCTAAATATGGAATTAATACGGGATCTCTACGGAACAATAAAAATGCAATGTTCAACGAAGAATCCCACAAGTACTCCTGTCAATTTGTATATCGCGGCAGTCTGGGTGGTATTTGTAGGACACAGAACAATAGAGACTCTATTTTCATCCCGCCAGGCTGTGAACCCGTGATCCAAAAAGTGTCGAAGTATCGAATGAGGGATTTGCATATGCTCTGTAAAATCTCATGTGCATACTTTATATAGAGACTCATGTCCACAAGTCTACCTGTCAATTTGTATATCACAGAAGTCTAGGTGCTATTTGCAGGACACATAACAATAGATACTCAATTTTCAAACTGCCAGGCCGCGAACCCGCGATCCAAAAAGTGCCCAAGTATGGAATGAGGGATCTGCATATGTTCTAGAATAATAAAAATACAATGTTCAGCCAAGCAGACTATAGGTCCTCCTACCAATTTGTATATCGTGGAAGTCTGGGTGCTATTTGTAGGACACAGAAAAATAAAGACTCTATTTTCAGCCCGCCAGGCCATGAACCCGCGATCCAAAAAGTGCCTAAGTATGGAATGAGGGATTTGAATATGCTCCATAAAATCTCATGTCCATACTTTGTATAGAGAGTCATCTCCGCAAGTCCGCCTGCCAATTTGTATATCGCGGAAGTATAGGTGATATTTGTAGGACACATAACAATAGATACTCAATTTTCAGCCCACTAGGCTACGAACCCACGATCCAAAAACTACCCAAGTAAGGAATGAGGGATTCACATATGTTCTATGAAATCTCATGTCCATACTTTATAAAAGTACATGTTTACTATGTATTGCTCATTTGTCGGAATACTTTTATATCACTCGACCAACCAGATTGTACAAACTTTCTCGTCTAATTAAATTCTGCAATATCAATATTTAACAGTAATAATTTACTACAGGTCCTCTTTTGAATTTGTGTATCGTATAATTGTGGGTTCTATTTGTAGAGCATGAAACAATAGAGGCCCAATTTTTTGCTCGCCAACCCGAGAGCCCCCGATCCAAAAAAATGGCTAAATATGAAATTAATACAGAATTGCTACGAGACAATAAAAGTGCAATGTTTAACCAACTAACCCGCAAGTCCACCTATATATTTGTATATCGCGGAAGTGTGGGTGCTATTTGTAGGACACAGAACAATAGTGGCTCAATTTTCAGCCTTCCAGGCCAAAAACCCGCAATCGAAAAAGTGCCTAAGTATGGAATGAGAGATATGCATATGTTCTATAAAATATCATGTCCATACTTTATAAAAGTACATGTATACTATGTATTGTTCGTTTGTTGCAAAAATTTTAAATAACTTGCCCGACCAGATGGTACAAACTTTCTCGTCTAATAAAATTCTGCAAGATCAATATGTAATAATAATAATTTAGTATTGAAAATAATTTTTTTAGATATGTTAGATAGTTGATAGAAATTTCCATCCCTAAACAATGGCAATCTTGAACCCGCCAACCCTTGATTCCATTTGTCAATATGTATATCGCAGAACTCCAAGTGCTATTTGGAGGACACATAACAATGAAAGTGCAATGTTGAGCCAACCAGCCCGCAGGTTCGCTTGTCAATTTACAAATTCCACGACATACAAATTGACAGTCGATATCTGTCACTGAGATGCAATATCACCATCAACCCTTCACGTCTTATGGGTATATCTTCTGCCATTTTTCTTTTGTAACCCACCCAACCTCTTTCCATACTTTGGTATTTCTTGGAATCGGTTTCGCCATTACCGTTGCCTTCATACTTGTTTCCAGATATGCAATAATTAAGCTTTAATGCTAGTATCCATCCTGCAGGAACCATTAAGATTGTCATTAATGTCTAAAAATCTGGAGAAGATTTGTCATTACTACGAATTAAACTAAGATTTCTGCACAAGTATGTTATCATTTCCAAGTATTCATTTGAAAGGCGATGCAATTTTTTTTTTTTGTGCTCGGACGGGTTGGCCCTTCTAAGAAATTTATAATTCTTAATCTCTTTTCGCCATCACCGCCACCTTCATACTTTTTTCTAATTGTGCAATTAGTGAGTTGTGATGGTGACAACTCATTCCGTACGAACCCTGGAAACTGTCATTGATCAGTGAAAGGCTTGAGGACATATTCCATTGATACGCATTAAACCATAATTTGCGGATGGTTATATTATCCCTCCCCGATTTTCATTTCAAACATCATCTCGAGCAAACAAAAATTATTAATAACTTTTGGCAACAGTTCTCTCCACACATAGTAAACACATTGGGGCATAATGGCCAGAGGTTCCACTATTCCAGGGCACATTCTTACTATTCATCTCCCTCTGCCCAGGAGCAAACAAGGAGATGGTCCCTTGGTACACCAAGAGATATATTTCAAGCCAAAAAATTCCATGGCAACCCTGGCTACTTAGAAAACCTTCCCACTTGCATTCATGGTTGTCGCAGAAGTTGATGCCATGAATTTCGAGCTGGAAGAAGATGATTTGATGGACGATGATACGACAATGGATGTTGGCAATGTAGAGAATCTTCCCACTCATGCGCCCGAATTGAAATCAACCATAATGAATGGAACTTCCCAGCTCGGTGATGGTGGTGATGACAACACCAAAAGGAGTTTCAGAAAAGAAACCGATGGTGAACGCAACAACCACTTTGCAGCACCAAAGTAGGAATTCCAGAGTTCCAAATTAGTTTGTTTTGTGCGGAAGAGTTTCACTATAAAGAAATGATATGTTGATGATCCAAGAGATATATTTCAAGACAAAAAATTATTGATTAACATCTTCGGGAATCAGGTCCAAAACTCTCCCTGCTGCAAGGCATTTTCCTACTAGTCATCTCCTTCTGCCCAAAATGGACTAATTTGGGCCTCTAGAATTGCACATGAAAGATGTGCTACTGAATTTTTTTGGACTATGCAGAGGCGGTTTCAGCTAAGGGCTATTCCACTTTCCCTGCAACCATTTTCGTCTTCTTCCTCAGGGGAAGCTTGTGAAAAATATCAATTTCAGCACAGGATGATTCATCGAGGAGAACACTGCAAAGATCTTGCATACTGCAGATCCCATGACTGTGTTTTTCGCATATACCTTCAATGTTTTGGCCCAAAGAACTGGGTCCAATTTCTAAGGATAGATGTACAATACTCGGTGTTTTTGTTGTTTTTTTAAATGCATTTGCTGTTAAAAAATATTTGCCTTCGACTCTTCGTTGCTTCCTCTTTTCTGGGTTTAACGGATGTTCTAACTGGCATGGTTCGGTACTCTCGTACTTCTTCGATATTGTGTTTACTTATCTTATCTTTTCTAAGATGGAACATCTAACAATTATATGCCAATGTACTGTGTGAATCCACCAGCGTTTTATGCAAACAAAAAATGGATTACCTAATTTCAAACCAATGTTCAATTCTATTCATAATGCAGATAGAACATAGCAATACAAATGTACAATGTTGCAGCAAAATCATTATTCTTGTTTCTAGACATGCAATTATTAATTTTTAATGCTAACAACCCATAATTCAAGAAGTTTAATACTTGAATTAATATGTTGCACTCATGGAAGAGTGTATGAAGAACAAAGTTACACTCACATGTTCCAATAAAATCTAATCTTCAACAAAGCATTTGCTGACAATTAGTAGAAAATGAAGTTTAATAGTTAAGTTAATATGTTATAGTCATGGAAGAATGTATCAATAACATAGTTACACACACACATTGCAATAAAATCTAATATTCAACAATGAATTTGCTGACAATTAGTAGAACATCATGGTTTTGCAACAATGGGGCTTCTTTGAAACCAATTCGCGCTTACGAAAACTGCCTTCCACCTTTCTATTTTCCCACTCTTTTATTCTATCTAGTTTCTCTTCCTGGTTACTTAATCGTTTTTCTCCTGAAAATTCCTTGCTCCGAAGCTTCACAAATTCACGCGTTTCGAATGACCACTTCCCCTTTCTTTAAATTGACGCTCTATTTTTCCTTGTCCTGCAACTGGCACCCAGAGTTCTGTGATATACAAATTGATAGACGGGCTTGCGCACATGCCAGGTCAACATTTCTCTGTGCATGGGAGGTCTTGTAGGTTCACAGCTGCACTCGTGCTCTTTTATCGCGACACCGACCAAATGCTTCCCCATTCCATACCCATAAACTTCTCCAACCGTGAATTCCCACTAGGCAGTATCTACATTGGACTTCTGTTGTTCCATGGCCCGCAAACAGTACCGTCACTTCTGTGATATACAAATTTGCAACCATTCTTAGATCATACCTTCTTCTGTATTACAGTCCACCTATCATGCCCTCTTTTGTGGTGCACATTTTTGCACTAAAAAGTTTCGAGAAATACAATTTAACCATCAGGTCCTTGCATATTTAGTGGAACTATTGTCACCCGATTTTGAAGCCCGTTCGTCCGCTTTCCATACTTCACAATTTGTTCAAATTTCTTTGGCGGATCATTGGTTTGGCATGTTGAAGAAATATTCAGTTTGTAGTCGTTGTTTCCTGTGCCCACGCCCCTTTTGCAATTAGCAGATGGAAATTATATATAAGATATTATTTTTATGCATGCAATTAACAATTTCCCTATTCCATACTTAGCCACTTTGTCGGAATTATGAAAATATACAAACTGGCCGCTGAACTGCCCCATCATGATCTCTTCCATTTTACACATTTTGCACTCAAAA
>ML780592.1:294658-317566 GCA_009831015.1 Picea engelmannii
TAAGAGTGAAATGTTGGAACAAGGATACGTTTTTCGTTTGTTTTTACACATTTATCACATGTACATATATTTTTAGGGTTTTCAGGAAAAACTCAGAGCTTAGTATTTGTTCGTTCTCATGCTCGTAAATTGATGAGAATGTAACCGAGTATACTTTTATCACTTTTTTGGACTCGTAAAGGTTATATGAGAAAGGAACCCCCTGGAGTTCCCTTTAATCTCTTTTCAGACTCTCTAAACATGAAAAGATTGTCGAGCGACCTTGTTCTTTTCATGCTCTTAAAAGTATTTGAAGAAAACATTTGATGAGCGGTAGGTTATCAATTTTTCGGTATCATCGGATTAACTTACAAAAAATGACCTTGTGGAGTTCTCTTTAAGTGTTTTTCAGACTCTCTAAACATGAAAAACCCCTGAGTTTTCTCTCTTTAGACTCATTAAAAAAACATCAAAAGACCCAAATGGGATCGAACCATTCCTTCTTAGGGTTCGCTAAAAAAACTCCAAGGGAATCATTTGAAGGATGATCTTACATCAACAAGCATATTTTATCCTCCTCAAGCTTGCGTAAAAATAAAGAGGTAGTCGCTAGAAATGGTGGGGGGAAATTTGAAAAGAAATGTGTCTATGTATCTGTGTTAGTGGCAGTAATAGTCTCTATTGAACATGACACCTCCATTCATCATTTTATCTGGGTTGGGAAATCCATTTGTCTCTCGCTTGACCACCCATATGTCCATATGTTGGGTCCTCCTTGAGTCAATGCTGTCAAGACCATTGTTGTGTCATTCATTCGTTCAAGAGAAGTCTAACCTAAATAATCCTTCTATCAAGTCGACCATCTGCAGTTATAAATCTTCTACCATGTCGACCTTCCCTGTGTCAATTTTGAATCACTTCATACTTTGATCTATCTCGAATCTATTACATATTTCATGTCATTGATGGGGGATACATCAAGGCCCTCCTGTGACAAGTCTTTTCTTGTCAAATTCAACTCATTATCCGGGAACGAGACTTAGAAATCATTTAGTACCTTAGAGAATGCATGCCTCAATGGAAGGTTTCTTCGCTTTCAATAGTGGGTTCACATGATTGACCCCTAATTGGGAGATTCCATCAAGTGTTTGACTTCAACTAATTTATTCACATTCGTTGGATTATACTAGGGTACCTTGGGAGTCATTGACATCAATGGTGATTTCCATTGCACTTGTTAACACTTTTTATTAATGACCGATAAGCAAGTGATTTCTACCATGTTCGACTTCAAAACCTGTAATCGCATGGTTATATTTGTACTTAAGGACAATGGAATTGAAGACCATGGGTCGAACCATTCTGGTCCAGGTTGCAATGGAGTATTCATAATTTGTATTGACACATAGATCCACTTTGTATGTCTCATGGCTATGTCTGGATTTGAGTCATTTTAGAGCAAATATCCATAGTGTATTCCTAGTGGCTATGCCAATTCACAATGACATGGATCCACAGTGTATATTTAGTGGTCGTGACTCACTTGAAATTTTGTAATCTGAGTATGGGAAATGCCTACCTTAGACACATGTATATTACTATGCAGAGGCTTGATTGTTTGCAGGTTCCTGATCGGTGCACTCCTTGTTTCCGACACACACATTCTACAAAGTAGTTTAGCTATCACGAGTTACAACTTGATACTTTGGGGGGAATTATGCTACACATTATTTTGGTCACCCCAGTGATCCATTGAAAAACATGTGTTCATGTTTCCAAAGAGATTCTTTCTCCATGAAGAAGGTGACTGACTTTATCTTGTCAAAAACCCTATTAAGGAAGGTCATCATAGGCTGCACTAAACACAGGGTGCAATGATGCCTGATCGTTTCCCCCTTCTCTAAAGCTAGGTTGTGATGTCTCTGCAAGATGCTCTACATCTAGGGTGCGATGATGTAAAAAGACTAAGAAAAGATCAAGTTTCACGAAAATTCTAGAAGGGGATCTTCTAGAATATGAGGTGGTGTCTGAATGGTTTGGATCTTACTTGCTTCTCTGATTTGTTGGGATCATCCTAATCTCTTTAACCATCTTTATTTCCCCTATACATAGAGGGATATCTCATGGAAAAGGCTAGGGTTGATTCAAGAAATATTAATATTGAATAGGCTAAGAATTGGATGAGGAATTCTACATCAGTTCATACTTGAGGGATTCATTTCAGTTCATCAAGTCATTGTGGATCTTCTCCATTCAAGGTTGGAGAAAGTGTGTGTGTTGGAGAAAAGGGCCATCGAAAGGGGACCTTGCGACATCAAGGATTTTGGTTGTAACCTCCACTTTCATTTAATATGATACATCAATATGTTTCTTTCCCATAAAACTATTCTTGTTTTATTGTATTATTCCTTGATCACATGCATAAGTTCTTGTTGAGTACATTGTTTTGCTTTCACTTTGGTTGGTTTGTGTTCCCTTGCAGATTCAATATCACAAGAGAACTGAAGTGGAGCCAAGAAAAAAATGGCAAGAGGAAGAAACATTTAAAAGGTAGGTTTCCCATATCTTGTTAATTTGTAAACTCAATCATTAGAACCTAGGTAAAGTTTCATGTCCTGTTCTGTTTTGTTCTAGTTTCTAGTGGGATTTAGGGAGATCAGCTTATTTCCACATTTATCGATTAATCCTATAACAATGTGATACAACTATATAGAACCTGGGTGAAAGTTATGGGAGAACTCAAGGATGTCATGATCAAAATGGAGACACACGTGAAATTTGTTCAAGTAATTGACATCATTGTAGTAGATATACCAGAAGATTATGGATTGCTACTTAGTCGATATTGGTCTAAGAAGTTGAATGGATACTTTAGCACAAACTGGTCTCACCTTTGGTTTCCATTAAAGGGACACACAAACATGATTAGGATCGATAGGGAAAGGTATTTAAAACATATTGTCATCGACCTAAAAGCCCTCAATGAACCCTCTTCGACAAATTTCCATGTACTAGGAAACTATTCATGCGACTCCAATTTTGGTAATTTATCCCCTCTCTCATATAATGTTCCTCTCACTCAAAAATCTAAAATGACTTTTCCATAAAAGTTTTGGACGATGGAAGACGAAATCCTCTTCTGTCAAGAACCCCTGTTGAAAACCATGGAGCAGATAGGAGGAAAGGAGGAAATTGGTAGGCAAGGAGAAGCGAATGGATTTCAATCACAAGTATGGACCTTGTACTTTGATGGATCTAAATCATAAGAAGGGTCAGGAGATGGGTGTATTCTTATTGATCCAAAAGGAAAACGAAATTTATTGTCCTGCGGACTAGAATTTGAATGCACTAATAACACCGTCGAGTATGAATCCTTAGTGCAAGGGATAAATAAATCCATAGACTTAAAAGTTAAAGAACTAAAGGTTTTTGGAGACTTTGAAATCATCATTAGGCAAGTAAGGAACACTATACACTGCAACTCTCCCCACCTGAGGAATTATCAACAGGAAGTGCACAGACTGATAGAACATTTTGAAGGCTTCAACATTACAACGATCCCCGGAACAAAGAACACTCTTGTTGATTTCCTAGCCATCGATGCCTCAAGGATATCCCCTTTAGAAGACTATGAAGCCTCTCAGTTAACTGTGGAGCTACGCTACAAACCGTCGGTGCCCAACAATATTTCTAATTGGAAGTTATTTGAAGGAGATGAACAGATCATAAACTTATTAACCAATCAAGAAAATTTTAAATATCTGGCTATTGATGATGAAATATTTCAAGAACAACTAGTAGAAACCGATCCCCATGTACAACGATATGAAATAGATCAATCGACCTAAAAACTGAGGTTTCACACAATACCGAAAGGGGTATCCAATTTAGAGAACCTATTTGACTTAAGGAAAAGATTTAAAGGGTCAACGGACACAAAGACAGGGAGTTCCTATCCCATGTACGAGACTATTAATCTAGGAACCCCAGAAAACCCTAAGAATACAAATCTTGGCAAGACAATATCTAAAGAAGAAAGGAAGGCCTATCTCAAGATTTTTAGAGAACATCAAGATGTTTTCGATTGGTCCTACTGATATGTGAAGAATTATGATACTTGTATCATTCAACACACAATCTCGTTAAAACCCGGAGTAAAACCCTTCCAATAGAAGCTCTGGAAGTACCACCCATCTCTGGAAACCCTCATGTGTCAAGAGTTGAATAAATTACTAAATGCTAAAATTATCTTTCAGGTTAGACACTCGGATTGGGTAGCAAATTTGGTTCCTTTCAGGAAAAAAATCTGGGGAGATCCGTCTGTGTGTGGATTTCAAAAACCTAAATAGAGCATCATAAAAGGACAACTACCCAGTCCCACCGATGGAGAAACTCTTGCAGAACGTGTCTGGTTTTGAGGTGTTGGCGGGTTTTTAGGTTACAACCAAGTTCTAGTTTCAGAGGAAGACTGATTGAAAACTACCTTCTAAACCAAGTGGGAAACCTTTTTCTATAAATGCATGCCCTTTGGGTTAATCAATGCAGGGGAAACCTTCCAAAGGTCCATGGACGTAGCATTTCAGGGACTAATCAACAAGTGTGTAGTAGTTTATTTGGATGACGTGATTGTATATTCAAAGAATAGAGAAGATCACATCCAACACCTAACCCATATTTTTGAAAGGTGTAGGAAATACGATATATCTTTAAACCCTAAGAAAACTATATTTGGTGTCGAGGAAGGGGAACTATTAGGTCATATTGTATCTCAATAAGGAATTCATATAGATCCATAACGAATTAGGGAAATAGCTCAGCTTCCATTACCCCACAACAAAAAGGCTATGTAATACTTCTTTGGGAAAATCAATTTTGTGAGAAAATTCACCCCCGATTTTGTTGAAGCCATCAAACCCTTACAAAATATGATCCACAAAGGTGTTTAATTCAAGTGGGATGATGAATGGAAAATTTCTTTCAACAATATTAAGACTGTAATATCTCAAGCTCCAGTGTTGCGAAGTCTCAAATTTAGCAAAGATTATTTCCTCTACACTTTTGCCTCTGACCAATCGTTAGTTGTAGTATTGACTCAAAAGGATGATGACAAAAATGAGGCACCGGTCTCATTTATGAGCACTAATCTCCAAGGGTTCTAACTAAATTACCTTGCTATAGACAAACATGCTTATGTTGTGTACAAGGAAGTAAAACACTTCAGATATTACATCTTAAAAAACCACACCAAAGTTATTGTGCCTCATATTTCATTCAGATCCCTATTCACTCAACACAATATGGGGGAATGAAGAGGAAACTGGATGGAAATATTCCAAGAATTTGATCTAGATATAAAACCTGCCAAACTGGTTAAAGGACAAGGATTATGTAAATTGGCAGCTCAAGCCCGGGACCAGGTAAATGAAGACCCTGGGTGGGAGAATGAATTGGCATTATGGTAAAGTGAAGCTTCATATGTATCCTCAGGGTAGGAGTCTTGGTATGGGAAATTATCTTATCTCTTGCACCACGAGACTTTCCTAGAAAACCTAAACCCTAAGGAAAGGAGAACTCTCAAACTAAAATCGGCACAATATTGTCTCATAAATTCGGTGCTCTTCCACGTTAATTATGATGGGGTAATTTTAAGATGTCTTGAACTAGAAGATGCAGACAAGGTTCTGAAGGATCTCCATGATGGTCCTGTAGGTGGGCAGTTTGTAGGGAATACCACCGCTCACAAAATACTGAGAGTCGACTATTATTGGCCTACTCTATTCAATGATGCTCAAACACACAATAGGAACTGTAAAACTTGTTAGATAAGCGTGGGGAGGGAAAAGAGAGAAGTTGTTCCACTCCAACTTGTGGCCGCCTCCAGGCCATTCGAGCAATGGGGGTTAGATATCATAGGAGAACTTACATATATTTCTTCAAAACAACATAGATACATACTGACTGCCACATACTATTTAACGAAATGGATAGAGGTCTTCCCTCTGACACATGTAAAAGAAAAGGTGTTGATCCAATTTATAGAACAATGGTTGATCACAAAGTTCAGTATGCCTTCCATCCTTGTTTTCAATAATGCTGCTTATTTTTCTTCCACCCTATTAACATATTTTTCTCTAGACAAAGGAATCATAATCAGATACTCCACAAACTACTATCCACAGGGAAACGAAGTGGCAAAATAAACCAATAAGAACCTAGTGAGGATATTAAAGAAAACAACTACAGACAACAAAAGGAACTGACACAGTTCACTTCATAATTCTTTATGGGATGATAGAGTAACACCCAAGGAAGCTATAGGGAATTCCCCATACTTTATGGTATACAAAAAATAAGACATTCTCCTAAACAGGGTATATCTTCCATCTCTTCAGCTTGCTCAGGATTCTAGAGGAAAACCCTCATTGGTTATTCAACAATGAATTTATACCCTCTTCATGCTGGAAGAAGAAAGGGAGAAAGAAAAATCAAAGTTCATTGATCATCAACAGATAGTTAAAATGTGTTTTTGACAAACATAAGTCCAACGAGAAGAATTTTGAAGTAGGAGACTTGGTCTTGAAATGCGATAGAGCAAATGAACCGAAGGGAAAACATTCGAAGTTTCATAATCTATGGATCAGACCTTTTCAGGTAGCCAAGAAACTTGGGGTAGACATGTATTGGTTTAAAAATATAAGGGGGGAACCTGACACCCTCCTGGTGAATGGCCAAGCCATAAAACAATATTTCTATTAAAATAAATAAATAAATAAAAATTGTGTCTGTTTTCATGACATTTTGTTCTTAGGTAGGCCGATTGAGGAGTCTTTCATTTGTGTTTTCTCGTTAGAGTATTTTTTTTTCTTTGAATTTTGTGTTCCACGAGGCATTGTTTGACCTTAGCTCATGCCGTATAATGAACTCTGTCCTTGACTCATGCTTACATACAACACAAGAAGTGTTGGGAGGATTGTGGTTGTTTTGAAGGAGTTATGTATCTAACCTGTGCAAACAAAAAACCTTGGAAAAGTGATGAAGTGTTAGCCTGGTGGTCTGGTAAAATCTAAAGGGAAATATGGTAAGTTGGAAAGGACCACATGTACCTCAAGACAGAGCTAGCGAAAAATTCACCTTAACCATCTCATTTTGCAAATAATAGACATCMTCCTCTCCCACTCGCTCAGGGCATTCTGCCGAAATAAAATCAATTATATCAAATGAGTGCAAAGTAGGAGAGGGTATGTAGATAACTCCATCGTCTCTATGGATKCTYGTTGGYAGTGGATCAAGGTCTGTGACATCGGGGTGACTCCACCGGGGCTATGGAYGCTCACTCGAAGCGGAGCAACACCATACCAAGTGAATGATGATAACTAAAAGGCCTAGGGAAAGTGAATTATTTACTTGAATCTTGTCAAAAGAGGGCATGGGTCATGGTAAAAGGAAACAAAGGAGAAATAAAGRTTGAAAACCCCACAAGCAGTCCCGGATTCAAAAACCAGGGAATTTCAAACGCAAGGATAGAAGAGGCTCTGATAAAAAACCAATTAAGTTCTTAACCAACTTCTGCATTAGTTGATCCCAGGGAAGGAACTGTTGGCATGTTTTACAGGAAAGCGTGTTATTGTCATTGATGGTAAGAACAACAATGTCGATGGAAAACAGGAAAATCATAAGCTTAGGAGGAGAAGCGAACAATATGTAGAGATGAGAAATCTTAGAAAAGTTAGTAGTTTCCATAAGTGCAGACGAGGTCCAAGATATGGAATTGTAGGAGGATCAAAGGTCAAGACCTGAGAACACTTAGAAAACCTTATAAGTAAGAGAGATAAAAATATTAGGAGGACGAGCGATAACAGTTGTTGGATCGAACACTGTGAATAATCTAGATTGTTAGATCAGAGTCCAGAAAGGAGGAACGAGTGTGCAAGAGAGGAACAGATCCCATCCATTGGATCTGATTGAAAAGGACCAACAACCATTAGATTCAGTGGATTTGCGAGGAGGTTACCATTTGTGGAATCTCACTTCGGAAGAATTGGCAACTTGAAAGTTGAATTACCGAAGCCTGAAATCTGAAATGAATGTGGACCATCAAATCTAAAGAAAATGCGATGACCATCATATTGAATTAGTGGAAGGATAGGATAAGCAAGGATTGAGATATGGTATCATGATCACCTGAATATCTATCAACCATCAGATCAAATTAATTGAAGGGTAAGTTAAACAGGGCTAAAGAGTTGAGAATTTGATTATCATAATACCCGTTAGTCGTCGGATCAAACCCAAATTCTCATTAGCCGTTAGATCATTTTCGAGTGGAAGGACAGGATAAACTAGAAGAGTTGCATCGCAGATATATCGGGTCATTGATCTAAGATCCTGATCCAACGAATGTCATTCATTTCGGGTATAAAGATGAGAAGAGGTTAAGCTCCGAAAAAATCTCACTTCAGATTTTTCAGTTTGAGATTTGAAATCCCCGAAGCCTAGAGACCCGGAAAGATGAAATAAATCCTTGATCGTTGGATCATCCGAAGTGAATTTCAGTCGTCAGATCAATCTAAAGTGGAAGGACATGACAATTTAGTAAAATCGCACTAATCTCAGCAAACGAGAATTGGGGACTTAGATCTATGGTCGACAAGGCATATTGAACCCCCCCAACCTTTATTCCTTTAACTATTGGGGGGGGCGGGGTTTAGTTGGTGGTATTTTCCATGTGGGACCCTCATACGTGTCACCTTATTTTTAACTCGGATCCCCCTTTCTCATTACCACTTACCGCCTAACACCCCCTTCGAGTAAATCACCAAACCACTCTTAATACCACCTCTGTGCTCCGACGTCACACTCCACTACCCGCTACACATCACACTCCACTACCGCGTTCTGCCTCCACACTCCACTACACTGCCTACACATCTCACCCGCGTCAATATATTGCCTCATCAAGGACACGAGTCATCTAATTTGAATGATCACTTCGGGTGTATTCTCAACTATTGATCATAGTACAATGGAAGGATAGTGTAAGTTTAAAAGTTGAAATTCTGAAGTTCCGAAGGGCGAAGTTCCTACAGTCGTCCATCTCAATTTTTTTATTAAGTCCTACCTGTCGTATTGAACAATGAAAGGATGAGTGTAAAGATCAAATCTACATTGTTCGTTTAGGAGCACCATCAATATCGTGAGATCGATGGTCCCGTCATATTGCAGGTCCAGAACATGCTCGGGTCTTAATTTTTCATGAGCGGGTTGCAATCAAAACCACTGTTTTGAAGAAAGGACGCGTGGGGGCTCGTAGTGAATTGCGGGGTGAAAAGCATGTTTCCCTCAAACCTCCTTTGGACGCAGGCACAATCACGTGGTCACGTGAAGTTCATAGCCCAAGGTCATATCATGAAATGGAGCTAGCGCTCACTAAACCGAGATCGAGAAGCACATTTCTGAATAGGTATTTGGTCATCATTGATGGTCACATGAAGGAAGGGGCTTAGAAGACAAATAAGCCAAAATGACTCTCTGTAACTGAAGGAATGGAGTGATTTTATCTGCTAGAGAATTTGTAGAGCTTCATGGTGATCGCCAGAGGAGCTGAAGAGTCTCTAGGTAACTGCAAGTGTAATGAAGAGTCTTCATAGATACAACTGACAGATGGAAAAGCGTCGAAGAATGTAACTGCCAGAGAAGACAAAGAATATCAGAATAACGACCACTGATGAAGAACAGAATCAACATGATCGCCACAGAGAACGAAGAGTTAGCTGTATGATCTGGCATAGGACTTGGCATGATAAATATACACAGAACAAAGAAGAGATGGTTGATTTTGTTGAGATTTATTCATGTGGGTAGAATTATGTTGTGTGCAGCAACTGAAACACACAGAAGAGGAATAACACATAGAATGGAAATAATACACAGAGCATAAAGTGCAGAAGAAAGACATAGAATAGAAATGCATATCTGAGAGAGGAATAGAAATTCGAGGTGCACATGCAGAGAGAGAGAGAAGAAGATCAGGAAGCTCAAGAAGATGTGAGCAGGAGGACATTGATGTAGGGAGAGAAGAGCAGTATAGCATAACAGTGATGAGACTAGTAAGCCCTTTGACAAACATTGTATCACTGTAATAAGTTTCAGTGACGAAGTTTTTATAATGAGGGTGGTAGGGTGGTGCTAGGGATGACTGTTGTCCTCATAGTTTCAAGTGGGTTCTTGAACACAAGGAGTTGTATCTTCCCTTTGGTTGCAGCCAGAAAAACTAGGGTGGTAGGGTGGTGCAAGGGAGAACTATTGTTCTCTGTTATACATGTTGGTGCCTATGTAACTCGAAGTTGGTGCTTCCATCCAGTTGGTGCTGGAACACTTAGGGAGTTGGTGCTTCCTTCTAGTGGGTTCTAGAAAAACTAGAGATTTTATGCTCTCATCAAGTTGTTGGTTGTAAAATAGAGGCGGTAGCCTTAGAAGGAGTTGGTGCTCATAAGAATGACAATGTACAGAAAATAAATATTACTTATCATATCAAGAAGAAGAGGTTTTTCCCTTTATGGGTTTCTTCAGGAAATATCTCTCTCTGTATATTTCATGTGTGTGATTGATGTTGAATATTTTATTTCTTACTTCCCTACATTATTGTGATCTTCATTGAGTGTTTTGTAAAGAGTTTGAAATGGTCATAATTGTTTAAGCACAATAACAACTGATTCACCCCCCTCCCCCCCTCTCAGTTGTCCAATAATTGGTATCATTGACAATTCCTTTTATTTAACGGTAGATCAATAACATTAAACATGACAAGCATGAAGGAACTTCAACCAATAAGTCCCCCCTATTCAATGGAACAAACTTTGGCCTTTGGAAATTTAGGATGAGAACCTACATAATGGATTTAGGTGCAGATGTCTGGGATGTGGTAGAGACTGGTTATGTAAAGACAATTGTACTAGCTAATAAGGATGACAAGCTAGAATTCAGCTTCAATGCTAAGGATATGAATTTTATTCTGAGTGGTATTGCAGAAGAAGAATTTGTAAAAGTTATGCACTTAGAATCTTCCAAATAATTGTGGGACAAACTCATTAGTAGTTATGAAGGTAATGAGAAGGTAAAGGATGCCAAGATTCAAACCTACAGATTACAGTTTGAAAAACTAAATATGAATGAGGATGAAACAGTTAATAAATTTTTATTAAGAGTTGAGGAGCTTGTGAATGCCATGAAGGGTCTTGGTGAGAAGATTGAAGAATTATTTTTAGTTTAGAAGATTTTAAGATCCCTACCAAATAGATTTAATCCAAAAATTTTTGCAATAGAAGAACTAAATGATCTTAAGAATTAGTCTATTGATCAACTTCTAGGAACTATAATTGCTTATTAAATGAGGATTAGTAAGGATAAACCCACCTCTAGATAAGAATCATTTAAAGAAGATAAGAATGAGGATTCTGAGCCTGATGAAATTGAAGAAAAATTTATATGAGAAGACTAAAGAAAGGATCAGGAAAGTACCAAGGAAAGTTTCCCTTCAAATGTTTTAACTGTAGAAAGATAGGTCACATTGCATATAAGTGTCCACACAAGAATAAGGACCAAAACTCTGAAGGTGAAGAGAAGTACAAATCCAATAGATTTGGTAAAAAGAAAAGTTTATGTGTAAACAATGATGACTACTTAGGAGACACATATAGTGATTCTTCTTGTGAAGATAAGGTTAATGAATTTATGCTTATGGAAAAAGAGGATTATGATAATGAAAGCATAGGAAGTGATGAAAATGATGAAGAAGCTGTGGTTGACTTGGAAGGAGAACTGATCAGTGCCCTAGAATAAATCGCTAGACTTAGATTTAAGAAGAAAAAGCAAAAACAATTGTTGATACAGTTCGAGAAAGACAGTAAAAAACCCGATGAAGATTTTGTCCTGCTAAAAGTGGAATTAGAAGAGGCAAAGAAAATAGAGGAAATTATGAAACAACAGCTATAAGAGAAGAAGGAAATATGTGAAGCCTTGGAATAAGAGGTAGTAAAAACCATGAAAGAGATGGATAAGTTTAAAGCATTATATCTCCAAAATCTTCCAAGCATTAAAGCCTCAACATAACTAAATGACATTTTGAGCAAAAAAAGATCTCCTTTTTTGAAGACTGGTTTAGGCTATGTAAGTGGTTCAAGCAACAAACAACCAGAAAGCAAAGAGCCAGTAAAGATGATCAAGTTCCAAGTCAGCAGACAATTAGACCATGTGAGTACTCTGCCACCAAAAAATAATAAAGACAAGATGATCCCTGATAAAAAACAAAGATATCAGAAGATGGAGAAAAAAATGCCAAGAATAATACCATCCTTCATGTACCAAAATTTCTTCCATGGTTACTATTTTTATTGCTCTAATTTTGGTCATAAGATTGCAAATTGTCAAATTAAGTTTAGAGACATGCAACTGAGGAGATCAAGAAATAAGAAATCTTTGCAACATAGAACTAAACATCCAATGAGTAGACAAAGTTGCACCAATCACTTTGACCTATTGAACAATGAGCTCAAATTTTATAACTGTCATAACTAAGGGGACAAAGATGAAAACTGTCATCTGAAGAATTACAAAGAAGATCCAAGGATAAAACCCCTAGGTAGAAATTCCAACACTTGGAAAAAGAAATATAGTGAAAAATGCAGTCTAGTACTTTCATCTAAAAAACAAAAGACCCCTGGTATATAGACAATGGATGTTCCAAGCACATGACTAGAGACAAGGATATTTTTTTGTCTATTAGTAAAAGCAAAACAGGTAATGTGACCTTTGGAAATGATGAACCAGGTAAAATCAAGGGTAAAGATATGGTGAGTTTGAGTAATGGTAAAGGAAAATACCATGACGTTCTTCTTGTAGATGGTTGATCAGTGTAATTCAAATGTGTGACAAAGGATTTGAAGTGGTGTTCACTTCCAAAGATTGTAAGATAAAGTCTATAAACTCAGGACAAGTGATGGATAAAGTCATAAGGACAGATAATAATGTATATATGTTGAAAGAAGATAGAGAAGAGTGTCATCTAAGAAAAAATGATGAAAGTTGGTTATGGCATAGGAGACTTGGACATCTAAACTTTGACCACTTAATCAAGCTTAAAAATTCTTGAGGCAATAAAAGATCTTTCAAGAATATCAAAGCCGTAAGATTCTGTGTGTAAACCCTGCCAAGTAGGAAAGCTAACCAGAACACAGTTTAAATCCAATATCTCTAATTCAATAGAGAAACCACTCCAATTAGTTCATATGGATTTATCTGGACCATCAAGATAGGAAGGCACGGGGAAAGAAAACTACTTCATGTTGATCATTGATGATTACTCCAAACTCACTTGGGTTGATTTTCTCAAAGAAAAAGATGAAGCATTTGAGAAATTTAAAATATTTAAGGCTTTAACTGAGAATCAAACATGAAATGGATTAAAGGTTGTAAGATAATATAGAGGAGGAGAATTTATGTCAAGTTATTTCAAGGAATTCTATGATAAACATGGGATCAAAAGAGAATACACAATCCCAAGAACTCCACAGCAAAATGGAGTAGTTGAGAGGAAAAACATAAAAGTTTATCAAATGGTCAGGTCAATGATGAATGAGAAGAACATTGGTCAAACCTATTGGGTAGAATCAATACACACAACAATCCATATTCTTAACAAAGCTTATCTCAAACCACACAGTGACAAGACACCTTATGAACTGTGGTATGGAAGACCTGCTTCAATCAAACACTTCAAAGTCTTTGGGATTAAGTGATACATAAAGAATAATAATGAAAACCTTGGCAAGTATGATGACAGGGTGGATGAAGGCATATTCTTATGGTATGCTACAAACAACAAAGGATACAGGTGCTATAATAAGAGGCTACATAAATTGGTTGATTGTATTGACATAAAAGTTGATGAAGGAATCCCAGTAAGAGAGGTGAGCAATATTGAATCAACCACAAAGGATATAGTTGAAGATGAAGATGAACAGGTCCAAGGATCAGAAAAAGAAGACTCTAAGTCAGATGAAGATACAAACACTCAGGTAGACTCAAATCAATAGACAACATGAAATCCCTCCTCCATAATTACTCAAAAGAATTATCCTACAAGTCAGATAATTGGTGATAAAGACAAAGGTGTATAAACCATGATAAGGATAATCAAAGACACCGAGAAATCACATATAGCCTTGATATCCATGGTGGAACCCAAGAACTTCAATGAAGCCAGTGAAGATGTAAATTGGTTAAAATCAATGAATGAGGAACTGGATCATATTGAGAAGAACAATACTTGGGAGCTTGTTCCTAGACCAGTAGATAAGAATGTAATTGGATCCAAATGGATGTTTAAAAATAAAATGAATGAACAAGGACAAATAGTTAGGAATAAAGACATATTGGCCTGTAAAGGATATGATCAAACAGAAGGACTAGATTTTGATGAAACATTTGTGCTCGTAACAAGATTAGAAGCTATTAGAATGTTTCTTGCCTATGCTTGTCATAAGAAGTTTAAAGTCTATCAAATGGATGTCAAGTCAGATTTTCTAAATGGATATCTAAAAGAATAAGTCTATATGGAACAACCAGAAGGTTTCCAACTGTCAGATAACCCTGACTTTGTCTGCAAGCTGAAGAAATCCTTATATGGGTTGAAACAAGCTCCTCATGCCTGATACTACAGACTGGATAAGTATCTTCAACACAAAGGGTTCAAGAGAGGAACATTTGACAACAATATATATCAAAACAGAGGGTAATGATTTTCTCATTGTTTTGGTCTATGTAAATGACATCATCTTCGGAAGTAATAATGTTGCACTGGTAAAATGGTTTGGTTCTTCCATGCAGTCTAAACTTGAAATGTCAATGATAGGGGAACTGTCATTTTTTCTTGGCCTGCAAATTACTTAGAGGTCTGAAGGAATATATATTTCTCAGAAGAAATATCTAAGAGAAATATTTAAAAGGTTTCAAATGGAAGATTCTACACCTATGAGCACACCTATGGTCACTGGATGCAAGCTAAGAAAGGATGATGACTCACCTAATGTTGATCAAAGTTTATATAGATCTATGATAGGTAGTCTATTGTACATCAAAACATCTCATCCAGACATAATGCATGCTATTAGAATGGTAGGAAGGTATCAGTCGACACCTAAACAGAGTCATTCGATAGCCATCAAAAAAATATTCAAATATTTGAAAGGAACGATGAACTATGGCCTATGGTGTCCTAGGAATCAAAATTTTCAATTATCAGTCTATTCAGATGTTGATTGGGCTAACTTCATGGATGAAAGGAAAAGAACAACTGGAGGTGCATTCTTCTTAGGAGATTCCCTTGTATCATGGTTGAGCAAGAAACAAGGTTCCATTTCCTTATCAACTACATAATATGAGTACATTGTAGTTTCCACTTGTTATACCAAAGTATTATGGATGATTCAGACACTTGTAGACTTGAAGGTAAAATATACTGCACCGATCCCAATTCATTGTGATAATACTAGTGCAATTACTATGTCAAAGAATCATGTATTTCACTCCAATACCAAGCATATACCCATCAAGTATCACTTCTTGAGGGAACAGGTGACCAACACTGTTGTTTATTTGCATTATATTCCATCCAAAGATCATATTGTTGATATCTTCACTAAACTGATTTCAAAATATTAGTTTGACTATCTACGCCAGAAGTTGGGAATGACCCCATTATCAACCTAAGAGAGTCCATCCTGTCAGGGGGATTATGTGTTGGTTGAATATCTAATACCTCTGAAAAGTACCGCAACAACTCAGGTGGAGCATGTTTTCTTTGACATTGATGTCAAAGGGGTAGAAAAGGAGTGGTTTGGATGCTACAGTTGGAGGTCCAAGAAGAATAGCGCAACCTTTTAGGGTTGCCATCAATACCAAAGGGGGATATCATTGGCATGTTTGATAGGAAAGCATGTTTTTTTCATTGATGGAAAGAAAAACAATGTCAATGGAAAACTGGAAAAGCATAATCTCAAGAGGAGAAACAAACATTATGCAGAGACGTGAAAGCTCAGAAAAGTTAGCAGTTTCCAAAAGTCCAGACGAGGTCCAAGAGACAGACTCGTGGGAGGAGAAAAGGTTGAGACCCGTGAACACTTAGAAAACCTTCTAAGTTAGAGAGATCATAAGCTCAAGAGGAGGATCGACAGTGTCCGTTGGATTGAACACTGTGAAGAATCTAGACCGTTAGATCAGAATCCAAACAGGAGGAACGAGTGCACAAGAGAGGAATAGATTAAATCCGTTTTATCTTAGCATAAACGACCAACAACCGTTAAATCCAGTGGATTTGTGAGGATGTTACCATTCGAGGAATATCACTTCAGAAGGATTGGCAACTTGAAATTTGAATTACCCGAAGCCCCAAATCCGAAATGAATGTGGACCATCGGATCTGGAGAAAATGCAATGACCATCAGATTGAATTAGTGGAAGGACAGGATAAGAAAGGACTAAGATCTGAGATCATGATCACCCCAACATCCATCAGGCATTAGATATAATTAATTGAAGGGTAAGTTAAATGCGGCTAAAGAGTTGAGATTTTGATTATCCGAATACCCGTTAGCCATTGGATCAAACCTAAATTCCCATCAGTCGTCGGATCATTTTCGAGTGTAAGGATAGGATAAGATAGAAGAGTTTCATCATAGAAAGATCAGGTCATTGATCTAAGATCCTGATCCAACGAACGTCATTCATTTTGGGTATAAATATGCGAAAAGGTTAAGCTCCAAAAAAATCTCACTTCAGATTTTCCAGTTTGAGATTTGAAATCCCCGAAGCCTAGAGACCTGGAGAGATGAAATAAATCCTCAACCGTTGGATCATCTGAAGTGAATTTTATCAGTCAGATCATTCTAAAGTGGAAGGACAGGATAATTTAGGAAAATTTCATGCTAATATCATCGACCGAGAATCGAGGACTCAAATCTACGGTCGACAAGGCATACCAGACCCCCTCGACCTTTATGCCTTTAACCGTGGGAGCAGGTCCGAGTTGGTGGTATTTTCCATGTGGGACCCTCATAAGTGTCACCATCTTGTTAAATTGGACCCCCCTCACTCATTACCACTTACCGCATAACACCCCCTCCGATTAAACCTCCAAACCACTCATACATACCACCTTCATGCTTCGACATCACACTCCACTACCCGTGACACATCACATTCCACTATTGTTCTTTGCCTCCACACTCCACTACAATCCCTCCATGTCTCACCCACGTCAACAGAACACCTCAGCAAGGACATGAGTTGTCTGATATGAAATATCAATTCGGGTGTATTCTCAACCGTTGATCATAGTACAATGGAAGGATATTGTAAGTTTGAAATTTTGAAATCCCAAAGTTTTGAATGGAGAAGTTCCTATAGCCGTCCATATCAATGTTTGATTAAGTCCTATCCGTTGGATTGAACAATGAAAGGATGAGTGTACATATAAAATCTAAACCGTCCATTTAGGATCACACTCAATATTTTGAAATCGATGGTCTCATTGCATTGCGGGACCAGAACATGCTCGGGTCTTAATTTTTCATGAGTGGGCCACAATCAAAACCACAGTTTTGGAGAAAGTACACATGGAGGCTCATAGTGAATTTCAGGGAGAAAAGAGGGTTTCCCTCAAACCTACTATGGACGTGCCTGCAATCGTGTGGTTACATGAATTTCATAGCCCAAGGTCATCTCATGAAATGGATCTAGCACTCACTAAGCTGAGATTGGGAAGCGCCTTTTTGAATAGGCGTTTGGTTACCGTCGATGGTCATGTGAAGGAAGGGGATTAGAAGCCAAAGAAGCCAAAATGACTCTTTGTAACTCAAGGAATGAAGTGATAGTATCTGCTAGAGAATTCAAAGAGCTTCAGGGTGATTTCCAGAGTAGCTGAAGAGTCTCAAGGTAACTTCCAGCGGAATGAAGACTCGTCATAGAGACAATTGACATATGGAAAAGCATCGAAGACTATAACTTCCAGAGAATCCAAAGAATATCAGGATAACAATCACTGATGAAGAACTGACTCAGCATGATCTCCAGAGAGAACGAAGATTTAGGTGTATGATCTGGAAAAGGACTTGGCATGATAAATATACATAGAACAAAAAATAGATGGTTTCTTCTTTTGAGAGTTATTCATGTGGGTAGAAGTATGTTGCATGCAATAACCAAAATGCATAGAAGAGGCATAACACATATAATGGAAATAATACATAGAGGATAAAGTGCAGAAGAAAGACATAGAACAAAAATGCATATCTAATAGAGGAATATAAAGCTGAGGTGTGCATGTAGAGACAAAGCAGAAGATTAGGAAGCTCAAGAATATGCGAGCAGGAAGACACTGATGGAAGCATAGCAGAGAAGTATAGAAGAACATTGATGAGACTGGTAAGCCATTTGACAAGCATTGTATCACTGTAATAAGTTTTATTAATGAAGTTTTTATAATGAGGTTGGTAGGGAGGTGCTAGGGAGGATTGTTGTCCTCAGAGTTTCAAGTGGGTGCTTGAACACAGGGAGTTGTAGATTCCATCTGGTTGTAGCCAAAAACACCAGGATGGTAGGGTGGTGCAAGGGAGCACTATTGTTCTCTATTATACAGGTTGGTTCCTGTGTAACTGGAAGTTGGTGCTTCCATCCAATTAGTGCTGGAAAACTTAGGGAGTCAGTGCTTCCTTCTAGTGGGGTGCTACAGAAACTAGATAGTTGGTGCTCTCAGCAAGTTTATGCTTGTAAAACAGAGGTGGTAGTCTCAAAAGGAGTTGGTGCTCATAAGAATGATAATGTAAAGAAAATAAATATTACTTATCATATAAAGAAGAAGAGGGTTTTCCCTTTATGGGTTTCCTCAGGAAATATCTTTCTGTGTATATTTCATGTGTGTGATTGATGTTGAATATTATATTGCTTACTTCCCTGCATTATTGTGATTTTCGTTGAGTGTTATATAAAGATTTTGAAATGGACATAATTGTTTAAGCATAGTAACAACTGATTCACCCCCCTCCCCCCCTCTCAGTTGTCCAATAGGAACAAAGATTCTTCTTTCATCTAGTAAGTCGTAATTTTTTGAGCAATCAACACACCCTAAAAGCCTTATCAAATTTTGTCACTTTTTGGGTACCACTTGTTTTATTCACTGTATGACTTGATTTCATTTTGGGAAGTGGTTCATATTTATTTGTTTTCATGTCTCTTATCACCTAGTCAATTTTTTTAGAACCTGTAAAAGCTCATGTCTAAAATACCTTAACACCTGAATTAAGAATCGACAGCTAAACACTGCACCTAATGTGCTTAGGTTCGACATAAAAAATAATTCAAGTAAGTAAGGGAACCACACAAAGTCAACAGTCGCCGAGCACCGATTCTCATCAACATTAAAAGAAGGCAGTTTTGGTTTGCGTAAGTTATTTGCACAAAGGTTCAAGAGATAGTCGATTCCCTTCGGCATCAATGAAATACGAAAAAGACATACGTTAACAAAGGACGTAAAGAAATCGTCGATATTCGATGCCCATTGTGCTTCATCAGGATCACAAAAATCCAGAAAGATCACAAAAATCATTTCAACCATGATAAAGTTATCTCGGATTTTCGTTCCCCGATGCATTTTCAGCATTGAGACTTTTTTGAGGGAGCCGATCCGAGAGCACTTGGGTAGGTTTATCGTCGATCGTCGATCCTTGACACTTTTAGGCATCGACAAGTTAGGTTTGGGTTTTAGAAATGTATGGCTTAAAGAAATTCCTAAATCTAACTGAAACGAGTGAATTAAGTCACTGGTCTCGAATTCCACTTGTCTTTATCACGTAAGAGGGTCGTACAGTCTAGTTTTATCTCGAGTCATTTTGGTTCCCTAGGTCCTAGTCATGCCTCCTAGTCAACTTTTCCACGTCAGCTCTGTACGGAAAAATCAATCGACGTTAGAGATTTTGCATGAGGATATCAACGAAAATGTTCATAGCACAATCCTGACCCCTGATCCACCAAATGAAAGAGAGGAATGATGGGACATTTGTGGCATTAGATACAATTGGATTTTGGACATCTAAGGAACTAGTTAATGCTCGATCCTGCATTAGTTTCTACCCCATGCACCGATTAGAAAACAACATTTTGAAATCTATGATAGTCCACTTTACCACCCACACCTCCTCCGACAACCCACGATGAATTTAAGTTTAAACATCTCTGAATATCAAGTGGAAGATTTGTTGAAATTTCACTCATAAATCGAATTGAATGGTTGATGCAACATGATAAGTTCATTCTTGTTTAAATCTCTATAACATTTTTGAACAAATTCATTATGCGCGTAAGTTGAATTCCATAGTTTTCGAAAGAGAAAAGTGAGTGATTCAAGACTATACTGACCCTTTTGATTATCAAAAACAGGTTTAACAAGCTTCAGAGGTATGTATCCAAGTCTGTCAATTCGTTGGTTATAATTTATATATGTGCACCTGATTTTATTGCACAATCTCTAAATTGTGTTATAGTTGTAGGTAAGATGCTGCTGAGAAATCCAACCACCAAATTCTTGTTGAGAGCACCAAAGCCGAAAGAAGTTGAGTCAATATTAATTAGGAGATGAAAGACATTGGTCTCCCAGAGTTCGGCTCACCCAAGGACTTTGTTGACTTGCATGACATAGTCAAACAACATGCAGAAAAAGACTCGATGTGGACTGCAGAGACAACAAAGGTGGCGAACATGGCACCAGAACAAGTACAACAGTTCATGGAGAACTCGATCAAGGTTGAAACAATATTATAGAAGTTAAGGGTCAGAATATTCAAGTATCGGGAATGGGAAGTAGAAGTAAAGGAGATTCTTTCGGCCTCGATGGACCAACACAGATTCTCATATGCCAGCAGATGAGAGGAACTCTTTGTCAAATGGTCAGAGTATGATAAGAGTCATCCACTTCAGTAAAACCATTCGATGACTCTTAGAAGACAAAGATATGGGAGCTCCATGTGGCGATGTTTTGTTTTACTTAGCTTGCACTTTTGATATTTATTTTTAGTTAATGATTTGTTATAAATAAGAGGATCGACCTTTTAGAAAGGGTCGATGGTTCTGGAAAAGACCCTCATTTTTGGAATTGTAAAGAACTATTTTGGAACTACCTTAATTGGTAATTCATGTTTAGGACCAGAGACAAATTTGTTTTTTACATCAAAGGCATGTGTGATTGGATCATAAGGAGGAATTACTTCAGACTTTATCTCATGAATGGATGTTGTAATGTGAAAGAGTTTTTGAATCTATTGATAAGTTAGTTGATTCAATATTTTTATAGGTCTTGTCTCTAATTGTAAATGTGTTGAACCTGCACAAAATATATCTAGATAAACAATAATACACACATTTGCAGAGAGAATTGGAGAAAAAAGAAGAAGGACAGAAAGAATGAAAGAATTCTCATTAACCGTATTCCACACTCAAAGAGTGAATAATTTACAATAGATATATGATAGATGAGTAACTAATGATCCATAGTGGTGGTCTAGAGTGATATGGACACACACCAGTAGTTACGGGAGTAAACTACCCCCTAGTCTAGTCTCTCAAGCAATTACGGGAGTGAACTACCACCTAGCTGAGTTAACTAGTCAATTAGTCTTCAGTTAATTGATTGAATAGGGAGTACTGACGAGTAGATCAAGGAATAAATAGTAATGCGTCAGTTTGGTGATGATCCCAAGGCAAGTGCGCATTAGCATGGTGATGATCCCAAAGTTTCATGGTGACAAAACCAATGCAACATCTAAATTCAACTCAACTAGTCAAACTGAAGTGTCAAATGAAAGAGAATATTCTCCAGGTGGAATATTCTTCCCTAAAATATAGGAGACTCGATAATGACTAATTATGACTAATAAACAAGGAAAAACCTTAGAAAAAATAAATCCTATGTGTGTGTGAAGTAACTCCAACACCCCCCCATGAACATCACTATGATGAAAATAAAGAATGGGTCTCGACAACAAGGCCATGTTAGGTACCCAAATACAAAAGATACACTAAAATAAAGTGAGGAAAGAGGGAAAACCTCATGGTAAAACCCCCCCCTCAAGGTATAATGTATGTTAAAAAAAAATAGAAGGAACAAAAAATAGTTGTTGAGCAACCTTGTCCTTCACTCCTAGAAGACCTCACAACTATGCAAGTTTGTGCTCGTTGAAGATTTTGATGAAAATGTAGATGTATACACGGATATATGCATCATTGATATGTCCACACATATCCACTTTCTCTTATTGTAATGAATAAGATCTAAATAAAGTTTGAATAAAATTTTGAAAATCGTGCGGTCGTTTCCGGAAAAATGCTGAACTTTTGTTGAGTTTAAAACAATCATAACTTCACTTCTTGGACTTTGTTTCGGACGTTTTTTTTTTTTAAATTGGATATTTTTCCGAGATGAATTCAAATATCCAATTTTTTTCTTCAAATGTTTCTCAAAAAATATCATAATGGAATCTGATGTGTGCAGCTCTCTTTTTGTCTCTTGAGATGCATTCATTGCGCATGGAAATGTGTCTGCATGTGACCCCTGAGATGCATGCCATATATATTCCACATGAAATTCAGAAAAAAAAAATATGAAATGGAGTATACATCATCTTCAATTAATGGAATACAAATTTGTGCAAAAACGTTTGTAGAAGACTCTTCAGAATAAGAAGCTTGATCTTCTGACGGTTTCTCTTCTGGCTCTATTTGTTCAACCTCTTGCATGAAATATTCACAATATTATTTATTATTGAATAGAACCTCTAATTTGGTCCATAATGCATTTGGATTTGATTCTTGTGAGTCATCATATAC
>ML780592.1:326044-372556 GCA_009831015.1 Picea engelmannii
TCGTTGTGGAAACGGATTTTGCAATACATTAGGTTATTTTTGTTGTTGAAAATTTATTGATCATTGGGCCTCTTCCATATTGGGGCATTGATGAGAAAGGTGATCATCCCCACAAAGCTTGCATGGAAACTTCACTTTTGTATTTTCACCCTTTTCCCCCTGAGCATTATTGTTAGACTTTTTGTCATTTCCACCATTACCCTTCTTTCCTTTTCCCTTCCTTTTCTCTTCAGGTTGTTGAGGACCCTTCTGAGTCTTTGATGGCACAATATGTAAATCCAAGGACTGGATTGTGGGGGTGGTCAAGCAATAGGCTGGAATGACCGCATTTTTTTGAATTGACAACTATTGCATCTAGTTGCATACCATATCTATGGATTTTCATTGAAAGAAAACAAAAATGTCATCTGCATGTGGTCCTAAATTTGGTTTCTCTAAGTTAGGGGCTGAACGAGGTGCATTCGGAATAATATCATAGAGCATTCCATATTGAGAGTAAATCAATTCCAATTGTTATTCCTGAAAGATTTCTTGCTCTTCTAAAAACACCCATGAAGTGGCTACATCCTTAGAAATGTAAGGAAGCAATGACTTCAATAACCATTCTAAAAGAAATTATTGTGGGACCATGGCTTTAATCAAGCTCTTCCATCTCCTCCATTTCTGAATATGATCATAAATGTGCGTAGTATTTTCTTGTTCAATGTTGGCCAAAATATTTGTACCGACATCATACCAGATAGGGAGTTGGAAGTGGTTGAGGAAAACCATGGTAAGGTTTCCAAATCTTGCGTACTTTGACCTTTCTAGTTCTATGTACCATTTCCCAGCGACCCCAGTGAGGGTACGGTGGAATAAACGTAACTGGATCAAGTCATCATTTAAAGAGTTGGACGAGCACCATAAGTGAAACGTCATGACGTGGTCTTGCGAGTATTCACCACTTTTCCTTGTGAACTTTGAGATGTTTGATGGTATTTTGGTGGGATTCGTAGGCCAAATTGGGTCGTGACAAATCAAGTCGTTCATTAACTTGGACAAGTCTAGAAAATGGAGATTTTATAGAAAAGGTAGCTTGGACTTCGTCATTGACTGATTAATAGTTGAAAAGAAAGTCTTGGATTATAAATGACACCAGGTTGTTAGTAATATTTTTTCGATGGACCAAATATTTGGGTAAAATATTGTTGGCTCTGGTTAAATGGAGGATAACCTCCACCTATCTGATTCATGGATGAAAGAAAAAGGTTTCTCTCTGTCGGACTGCTTTGTGAAGGAACTAGTCCTTGCATGGGGTTATACTGAATGAGAAATGGATTCCCCCCTGAAGGCATCCCTTGAAAATGGAATGACCCTTGCATGGGATTCCACTGAGTCTCGAAGAGGTTTCCCCTTTTCGACGTTGCATATGCGTTGAAAGGGTTACTTACAAATCCATTGTATAATGTGAATAGAGTGGAAGTTGAAGACATGCTAGCAACACCCGTGGAAATGCCCCAGCCTCTGAAGGGTTTAGGACCGGAAGAGGAGAAGGCCCTGCTCCCAATGGATGGAAATGATGGAATAATTTGACGTCCACCCCAAAGGATCTCTTGGTATGGAATTGAAGAACTCCCTGCACCAATGTTAGAAAATTGGGATGTTGGCTGGGAACCAACCAACTCATTGAGCATGCACATTGACAACATACCAAACTAAAAAGCATTTGACATCGATGATAATGACATGGCTCCACTTATGGAAGGAGAAGAACCAATGACCAACAGAGAAGTGTTGTTGATCGATGCAACTATGGTGGAATAATCCACACTAGTCGTTATGTTGGAGACATTAGGTGGGAAGATCCCACCGACGACTATTCTCGAGGTGGGAGTTGTAGGGACTCCTGACACAGACACTTGTGAAGTGCCATCCATAGTGACCCAATGAAGAGGGATACTATCAATAAATTTTGATCTAGGAGGGGGAACTTGTACCATAGGTGATGATAAAGTTCCAATTAGCAGAGGGTTATAAGCCAAAGCATATTCTTCAGCTCTGAGATCTTAAACCATTACAACCTCTGGTTCCAAGGTGTTAATCAATGGAGGCTCTGTAGTTGTGATATTGATTAGATTAGTCAGCACAAAGGCACCAAATTGATCAAGATGATGTCTTAGTGGATGTGGGGGAGAATTTTTTATGATTTCCTTCTCAAGAGGCAGACCCTGAATTATCCTCGGTCTATAGGGAAGTTGGTCAGCCACTTTGAGTTATCAACTCTTGAGCAACCACGTACGCGACTATATAAGAAATTATATGATCGTGAAACACACCACTATAAAAATACTAAAAGGAAACAAACAGACAAAAATGACCTTTCTAATATCCCAACTTAGGTGGATTAGGTCTTGAGATTGCAATAGTCACAAGGTAGGGCAAGGACCTTCTGACCGGAGCTGGAATGGGTTGATTAAGTCTCGTGGACCAACGAACGAAGGAATGAGAAATGATCATCTCGACCTACACTAACCATCCTTATCTGGTGCAAGTACCCATGCTTTGTGGGGCACCCTCCAGTAGTACTAAAAAGTGTGATGTGAAATTCGTCCGAGGTACCATGACAAACCCCCTATAGTCACCTCTGAGATCTCTAGGAATGGCCAATAAGGTCACCAAATCGAATTCAATTTTCGGGGTTATAGTTGATAGTCAAGATTAAATGTATGGGTAGGGTAGCTAATCTCGAAGCCTCGAAAGCATGTCCTCTCATAGAGGTATGGGTACTAACAAAACCCCCAATATACAATCTATCTACTACGTTCAATTAAGATCTGGAGGGATCTCTCCTCGGCTCTTCTTCATGCAACCTCGTGTTTAGTCCATGTGTTAGAGGAGACTCATGGATATAATTACATGATATTTTGATTTAGGCTCTCCCTAGCTTAGACTCCTATGTTTGTTTTATGGCCTTGGAGAAATTTACTCTCCAAACTAAACCAAGGCCCTACCCTATAACTAGTTTGTTCACCCTACAAAATGAAAGTTTCTATTAAATTTTATTATGAACTCATTTTATGGGAGGTTTTGTTACTCAAAAGGTACATATGAAACTTATGTAATGTTTTGACCGACTCAGGGAAAAAACTTTAAGAACATAAACAAAAATTGAAATGTGATTTCTTCACTGAAAATAAGAAGTGTTAATCAACGCTTCAGAAAAAAATATTTGTTTTATTTTGCATTTTTGTAAATGAAAGAAATATATGTTTGAATGTATGCAAGATATTTGAACTACTGTGCACTGCAGCCCTATAATTATGCATAAATAATCATGCAAAAAAAAGAGAAAACACTTGAAACAATGCACTTCTTTTATTTTGAACAAGGATAACTTTAACCGAAGTAACTATCTATAAAAACAAACAGAAAGCATGCAAGCCTGAGTACTAGAAAAAAAATTATTTTCTTGATAAATTTAAAGGCGAAGGAAACAAGGAAAGAAAAACAACAACCAAGCAATTTTTGTTTTTTCGTTAAAAAGAAAATTTGAACATGCAACTAAGGAAATTTTTCTTTTTCTTTTTAGAAACGAAAGGAGAAAGGCAAACGAGAAGAAAAGAAATAGTAACTAACCAACAGAAAGACAATCAATATGTAAATCAACCTATATATACAATTGATCTTTCAAATGACCTTAAGCACCATAAACTGAAATATAAAATTACAAACAAGAAAGACCTTTTACGAAAAGTAAGAGTTTTCACAGACTGTAATCAACAATTAAGAGCATCAAAAAACTCAAGGGGAACAATAGACATTGAAAAAACAACCAAGACCAACCAATTATGATAAAAAGACTCAAATTTCAAATCAAATACATAGGTCTGGGACTGTGTTAACTACAATAGGCAGATAACCGTGGGTCATAGAAGTGAAAAACATAGATGTTTGCGCCTTATAGAAGGACAAATCATGAATAAGTTAGTTACACTTAAAAAAATAAAAGTCAACTGAGAAGAGGGGCTTGAAAAATTTTTGGGAAAGTTTTTAACTGATGAAAACTCTAACAATAAGGTCCAGAAACAGGAGAAAACTGCAAAACCCCTAATTCATCCAAATAAAATCTAAAATTGACCCAAACTAGGAGAATCCCCAGTATGGTCGCCAATTATGTTTAAGGGATTTTCCCATGTGACCTTGGGTCAAGTCACAATAGAGAAAGACTGAATTCAGAAGATAGAACCAAACCATATATATAAAAACACATATAAGAAATAACTACTTTTATAAGGAGAGAGAGATAAATAAATAAGGGAAGGCATGACACCTTAAATCCTTCATTCGATGTTGATCCCCTCTCTCACTTCTTGAAGCAATATTGATTTTTGTCGTAACTAGACTGCAATAGGAAACCAAGAATAGGTTGTTGCAAGGTAGTTATACATTCAAATATCATATATCATGTGCATAGATTCAAGTATATAGGAAATACATTAGCATATGACATCACAATGAACCAATAAACACACAATCAGAGGGAAAGAGATCTCTTCTATTACCAACAATGTGCGAAAGGTAGTTACAACCTAATTCAACCTTCGGCGCTAGTTTGGAGCCAACTTCCCTAGATTCCTCCAGACACCTTCAAAAATAAAATCAAGTTGTGAGGCTCTTCCTTAGATAATTCAACAGGGATAGGAACACACATTGTACTTATAAAGATAAGGAGGGAACACTGCAAAAGGAGTTTCCAGGTATGGGATGCTACTCAGAGAATGAAGGGTTTTAGGGAATCTTCCTAAAAGAATTCCAGCAAGGTCTTGCACCTCAGGTTTTCCTCCTCATCTATGCCCTCAATGGTGCATTTATATTATCCTTTAGAGGTTTAGTAGGTTGAATTTTGTTTTTTACGAGCTAAGGGAGGTTAGGAAATGAGCCCAATCTAAAACCCTACCCAAAAATGTGGAATTATGCTATTTTTCACATTTTTTGAGGGCATCCGCGAGATGCAAGCTAGCAAGGTGTGAATGTCCAAGTGTTGCACAAAGGAAACCCCCTGATAGAAGAAAAAGTCATGTTTTTTAAGTGAATCTTATGAGGGAAGTTGGGATTTTGATTAGAAATCTAGGGAAAAGGGTTGGTCCATGTCACAAATGAATAGATGTGGCAATTTGTGATATAACAATCTACCTTTGGTGAATGGCTCGGGCATAGTATTCAAAGGAAATAGGACTTGAGGTGTTAGTATTCCTCTAGTGTGTGGCAACAGCGGGTAGACATTCACCCATAAGGGTGTACCTATGGTGAATAGTCTTGGTAAGCATCAGGCGGACCTTCTCCTATATTTGGCTGCAAACCAATGAAGATAGGATACATTTATCACAGGGGTCTACTTGTTGTAAATGGGCCTAGGCGTACTTGTTCCTTGATCATGAAAAGGAGTGATATGGACTCAAGGTGCTTGAGGTTCTTTCCATGTGTAAGATAACATCGATATGAAACTCACTCATAGGGGTGTACCTATGGCGAATGGCCCTTGTGTGGTATTTTTCCTTAGTGTAGAATTCCTACAGAAACCCCGATAGATCTAGAATTCTAGTTAAATTGAGCACATACAATTTCATGATATTCAAGAGATGAGAATAAGTTTTTTCTCCATAAATCAGAGAATTATATTAATAAAAAATGAATATACATGAGCAACCATCCTCAAAAAGGAGAGAGGAAGTGAATATATAGAATTTCCAACATAGAAATTCTAGTCAAAAAAAGATAGAAATAGCTAAAATAGGTGTCATAAGCTAAGGGAGACCACATAGTTCGACCTAGACCACAAACGATACATGTCACATACTCATTAATGTCCACAAGAGTCAATTGATGTGCATTAGCTCACTTAAACTCACTTAACTGACAAGAGAAGTAGTTCCAACTCACTTAACTGACCCAAAATAGTAGGTACTAATAATAGTAACAATAAAAATCATTAATTAAGGAATAAATCTCACTCAAAGAGGAGGTGCACATTCCCCAATAATATATGAGTTTTTCATGGGGGATTTGGAATAAATCAAGGATAAATCAAGAATAAATCAAGAAAATCAATAATTGGGAGTTGAGTCTTGATCTAAAATTAGAAGTTTTCCCTAAAATCTAGGGATGAGGCGCCCTTATTCTCTATGTGGACAAATTAGGTGAAGTAAAGTGTAAATGAATGTATTAACCAATATCTAGGATTTTAATCTAGGTATAAACTAATGTAAGTTAGGATTATGCTCCAACACTTAGTCATGGTGATTTGACAAGGATAGGTAAAATACTCGAGGTGCTAGATACTTTTGTGTGGAGAAGGATCATCAACATGTCTCAAGGACAACTTTTCTAGTAAAAGAAGAAATCCAACAAGACAATTCAAAGAACATTAAAATATTAAAGAAACCCCGAAAAAGAATTAAATGAATTATTGTGGAAAAAAGAAGAAGCTGCCCCCAAAAGTAAATAAAGGTGACTCAGATTACTATAAATAAATGTTGGATCATTTCATTATTACACATCTTATATCTCTCCTCGGCTAGTGTGCAATTCTAGTAGTTGTAGTGCAACAACAATATTAGTTCCAACGAAATGTTTCCTAGAGCATCTTGACAATTATTTTGGTGGAGCGTTATCCTTGTCTAGTGTTTCACTATTATTGAGGGATCTCCCTCACTCTAGGGAACAACATTTCATTGTGTTGTTTTCTTCATTTAATGGTGTTGGCACAGGGGCAGACCCAAGGTTCAATGCTTCAACAACGCACCAACAAAACCCTAACTACCGGCTCTTTCAGAAACACTTGCGAATCAGATGAAGTCTCACCCGAGGTAGAGGCAGGGGGTGTTGTAGGACTCAGTTGTCTACAACCAATATGGGACACATATCTGTGATTAAGATACTTAACATAGCACTTAAACAACAATATGCATTAGTTTTTGAATCTCAATCACATCGCAGATAAAACCCCTATTATAGATTAGCACAATAACAATCAAGATCAAGCCCTTAAAACTACTTAGCACATAGCATTAGTTCAGATCTTGCATTCATTTACACCATTAAGCACTAAGCTACCCATACGATGCATTCATTATACATAACAACAACATCACTAAGAAAATAACCACATAAACAACATCGGACAAATCACATCAAGACACAGGATATACATGGTTCACCCTAGTGTGGGGCTACATCCACCAACTTCTTATTATTCTTTATTAGTCTTCAATCTTCTTACATTCATATGCTCCTGTGCACAAATCCACATAGACAAACTCCACAGAGGACAGGTAATATGCACACAATGCACTAGATCCACCTTCCCCAAAATCAAGTCAAGGCACAGAGCCAACTCCTTAATAACACAAAGCCTCACATAGTCTATCTACACAAAGAACTTACAACTTATTTCACTAAGCCAATTACCAGTAGTCATTCTTACATCGCTTAGCTATTTATTTATACATTTACAAAGAGGCCTAAGAATGGGTAAACACATGGGCCAATATCCCATACCCATTACATAAACCCTAATAGACCCTTTGCTTGGTCCACAAGCCCGCAAAACAAGCAGTATCCTGTGATCTCATCTCTACCTGGGCGCTCCATCTTCGACTAGCCTATTGAAGTCCCAAAAGTGGTCAAACATGACCAATGTTTCCTCAAAACTTGGTCAAGGGCCAACAAATGGTGATGTACTTTCTAGCTTGAATTATTCTTAATAAAAGTTGTTGGGTTTTCTCCCAAGGTTGTGTTTCCTAGGGTAAAAATATTGTCTATTATGCATGGATATCTCTTTACGATTATGTTATTCTGCTGCAGTTTTATTTTAGATGAAATTTTCATTAATTATTTTATGATAACAGTGACATTAAAATCTATTTGAAATCATAAGGAAATAATTATCAGATATGGAAAACAGAAAAATCACCACTTCCA
Source organism: Picea engelmannii (assembly GCA_009831015.1). NCBI lineage: Eukaryota > Viridiplantae > Streptophyta > Pinopsida > Pinales > Pinaceae > Picea > Picea engelmannii. The sequence continues at coordinate 334,004 of ML780592.1, forward strand.
TATATGATCTCTATCACTTCGAAATCGGCCAAGATGAACACTCCATCAATGCTAACACTTACCCATTTCAAACTTCCAACTGGAAAAATAATATGTTGGTTCACTAGTCTCATCTGGATAGGTGAAAAAATCAACTTCGACTAGCCCATCATCTCCCACATCTACCTTAGGTTTACATTCACATCGGATCCTAGATCCACAATAATATTTTCCATTTTGTAGTTTCCTATCCACGCATTGAGTCGAAACTCCCTATTTGTTCTCTTCTTACGATGCACTTGGTTAACTTCTCTATGTGAGACATGTATCTCTTTCTCTTGGGTGAAACGGTCAATCATTCCGCACAACATATTCAAAGTAGAATCATCTTTCATTAACTATAAACAACTTTTTAGAAAACTATTCAAAGTGCTTACCTTGTCAAGTTGCCTTTATGAATGGTCATATATTGGTGGCATATCATACATTGGTGGTATGCCATACAAAGGTGGCACGGTCAAAGTCAAGGCTATCCATTATGTTCCTATCACTTCCTTGCTTTCTTTTGTATACGTCTCTTTCTCCTTCCTAGGGTCAAACAACAGTTGAGGCTCTGTTGATTTCCTGACCCACTGGTGGATCTTATTTCCTTGATATGTCACAAAAGTTCTAGTTTTGGTTCCTCCACGTGTAATCACTGCTATATTAGGTTGTTCATCATGCACCTCTATTTCTATCATCTGTGAATTTTCATTCCTCTTTTCTTTCCATTTTGTGATCAATTATGGATAATCCTCTGTCGCATGGTCTAGTTGTTTTCAATATGTACATGTCGTGTAGGGATTCAGGCAGTCTCACGCTAAGTGTCCAGGCTGATTAAAATTATAACATATAATAGGTCCTCTACCTATGTATAATCCTCCATTTTTGCGGCCTCTGAACCCTCCTCTTCCTTCTTGATTATAACCTCTTGGAGTATTATACTGTGGCACTCCTCCTTTGGATTCTTCTCCTTGGACTCTATATGCATTTGCAGTGCACTCTCTCATCAAATCAAATGCGTGACAATCCTTCTCTTCATTTTCGACAAAATTGTAAAAGTTAGAAAATATATTTCTCGCAGTACTATGGTACTTCTACATCAATGGGAAATTATGAGGGTGGTGACCCATCATCTTACAAATCTCGCACCATAACCCCAATGGATCCAGAGCTCATGTATTCAAATATTGTTGAAAATACAAACATTCATTCTTATGGTGTCCTTCTATTCTAAATGTGGTGCACCATACCTCCTTGTTCTTTTCTTTACCTTTCGCAAGATCGTGCAACTGAATAGTCATCACTTCTAACTGCAACTGCACTTGAGCCATCCCCATACCATTTTCTCCTACCGAGGATGCTTCTAACTTCATTGAAATTTCTAAGGCTTTTGACTACAATACTATCTTCTGCTGCATCAAAGGGAAACATATATGAAACAACAATCCTAGAATAAACCACTCTCTATGTTGTTCATCTAGAATTTGGAACATCAATCGATCCTTCGGTATATTAAATATTTGATCGTAGTCCCACACTAATTCATTTACTATATTTTTTATCTCCTTCAACTATGTAATGTACTTTGACTTGGATTTATGTTTGTGAAACTCTTTCAATAGATATTTCCTTACCTATGCCAATGTTCTAGTATGTCCCTCAAGTGTCATAGTCTGATATTTCATGCACCATAATAATTCACAATCTATGAATGTTGTTTCCAAATGCATAATATTTTCATCATCATATTGGATTTTATTTCAATTCATATTGTCTCACAAATGAACAAATGTTGTTATGGATCCTTTGTCCTCGCTCCATGGAAGATAAGTGTTGGAAGATTGGTTGTTGCCATTGATGTCAACCCTAGTCATTGGCTTTTGGACCCCACAGTTGATTGAAGTAAATATACATGAAGGAAATTACACATGTAGATACAACACCCATGGATGGATAGTATAAGTCATGCCTCTTCTGGTGGCATGTGGCACGTCATGTGGATCCTCACGATTGATGAGAAATGCATTTTTGAAGACGAAAATGTGAATTGAAGCAGAAAATACATGTCATCCCTAATGTTAAAAGGAAGTGACATAAAGGGTATAAATAAATATCACTATTGTTACGAGGGAAAAACTCTCTATGGCCAAGGGTAAACCACAATAGACAGGTATGACTGCAGAAATCAACTCAATTCCAACATATGATATATAAACTAATGTGCAAGATAAGAAAGAGGCCTACCTCGATCCAACGTTTGATGATGTTCCACCATTGAGCACTTCGACCCATATCTTTATACTTGCAATAAGTTCTTAACAAACGAGAAGAGAAAGTATATAGTGATGATATAAAGGGGTTAACACATTAGATAGCACAATCCATCAATAAAAATTACAAACATGCCCATGGATAATAATCATACATTTGCAATATACCAATAAGAAGGGAAAGGAGTATTTCTATTAATAATTGATCAGTAGAAGTGTAACATTACAAACTTCCATGTTGGCACGGTTCGAAGCCAATAAAACAATTTCCTTCCAACTAGGCCTCCACCACTTCAATCCTCCACCAAAGGCAAGCTCACAAGAGAGAATCAATGAGGTTCTCTCAACAATAGGGAAAATGATTGGGGGTTGAACAATGTGTTTAGACTTGAGGGACAAAGGGATGCAGACTCAATATGAAGTAATTTCTCCAGAGTAACTTTGCTCTATAAGTTGAATGCTTTCTCTTCTTTTCCATAGCTCAAAATTGTTCTATTATAGCCTTCAAAATGAAACTGAAGGGTTGAGTCGGAACGTTTCCAGTATGTGGAAGGCCAAGGATCATATATCTTCTATCATGACATGGAAACCCGAATTCATTTTTTTATTTTCTGGCACAAATCCCGATGTACACGGGTTGTAGTGGAGCAACCAACATATGTGCATCTTGCATAACTAATAGGGAGCATATATGTGGAAAAAAGTATATTTTTGGCTCTGGATTCATCAAAAAGGATGACAAGTCTGCATAGGGAAATGGAAAAAGGCCCTCTGTGCAAGATAGTAATGGTGAGGAAAAACTCACTATAACAGATGCCCCCTAATGTTTGAGATCAGAGGAGTATCTGCGATGGCCGAAATACATTATAAATAACCCAGAAGTGGAGTGGTAGAGAACCAAATGGATGGACTAAATTTCTTATTACATTATGTATTGACTTTACATACATGGATGCCAAGAATACAATGCAGATCCATGTGGAAAATATACCAAACAAGTGTTCATGGTCATGAATAGGCAAATACAAATGCGGTTGTATGCCAAAAGTTGTCATAGTCACGAACAAGGCCCAGTGAAACCAGTCTCAAAATCAATCTGAAGATATATGTATGCCATGAAGTACAATCTGATCTCCCATGATCACTAAAGTCAAACAGGTGTTGGTCCAATGAAAGAAAAGAAACAACTCAGGAAAGCTACAGCCACATAGTGATGTCTTCAAGTCTTCTACATAATCCACCAAGGTGCAAGTCTACATCATGTGAAAAATGGAGTTGAGGTCGAACATGATGAGACATCATTTGATTATCGGTCATTGAGGAATATCGTTAACAAACACGAGACAACCTACCAATAATGAAAGTAGGTATCAAGGCACTGAGTACATTTCTACAAGTGTGAATAAAGGATTTGGTATTGAACACTTGAGAAATCCACTGATCAGGAGACATTGATGTATTCCCATCTGTCAATGGCGAGAGATCCTGCCACTAATAACTGCAAGCCTCAAGGCACTCACAAAAATCTAGGTCCCATATCTAGAATAAATGAATTGAAGTCGATGGAAAGAGGCCCGATGAAAGGAGAGCATTAAGGAATCTCTTATCAGTCATCACGAGGAACAAAGTAGGAGCTTCATGATTTGGTGGAGATTGGATGAATAACATGTTCACAAACCAACGACCATGTGCATCTTTCGCATGTACCAAGTGCAAGCGGTATACTAAAAGACCCTCTGAATAGCAGCCAATGATGAAAACTACAGACATAGGCGAGGAAACCACCAATAAGTCTAATGGAAACCAAGACATTTCACAAATCCCAAAGTGTGAATAGTTTTCTTGTCGTCGAACACAAGGGAAACCACCCAGTCAACAATCAATGATGAAGTGTCAATTCTTGGGTTCAAGGTGACCTACCAATGATGAAAGTAGGACCAGGGTGCATAATAAGACCATAGTATTATGTGATTTTGAGACAAACTGAGGGTATAGCCAACATGCAAAGTCAATATTTTTTAGGAGTGGCCGACGCGGGTTGATAGAATTCCTTTGAACAAGATAATAAGACATGGTGGACTACGACAACATAGACTCAATGATGTGACTATTAGATGAAAGAGGCATCAATAATGTTCTCTATAGGGACTGGAAGAGTAACCAGTTGGTAGAGAAAACTCTGTAAGTAGATCAACTTCCTAAGGCCATGCTAAACCCAAAATTATGAGGATGCAAGTACTCAATAACTTTGTGCTATGTTCAAAGGCGACACGACTACTGCCAATTACAATATAGTACTCCCTTCCCATCCGTATTTTTTTTTTTCATAACAAATGAATGTTATGATAAAGAGGAGGGAATGAGTGTCGCAAGTAAGAAAAACTAGTTCCAGCAGTGGAACGTACCTATGCTCAATGCAGGGGAATGCATGAGGGAGATGGACACTTGGGGTGATGTTCCCTCGAGGGTATAGGGTGTCAAATTGCGAAGGATATAAACAAGGCTATGCTTGGTTGAGGATGCAAAAACTTCTTAGGAAATGGTTTATAACACAAATCGAGAACCAGCTAAAGGCTCAATACTGCAAGTGAGGGCATGAGATGCAAGCACAACTTAATGCCAAAAAATGTCCTTTTTTATATCTTTTAGTCTACTTGGTGTAAAAAAGGGTAAACTTGTGCCAAATAGACATCTTTTCAAATCCAATTTACGAGTGTGAAAAAGACAAGTTCACTCGGCAATATTTTCTATTTTTGATAATGAGTTAGAAAAGAGCTTAACTAAGACTCATGACCTTTCAAATCCAATTTTAACGAGTGTGAAAGGGACAAATCACTCGGAAATCTTTTCAGTTTTTTACACGAGTCGAAAAAGAGCTTAATTAAGACACGTGTTTGGGAGTCCTCGGGTAATAAGGCCACATGTGTATGAATGAGAAATGAGGTTCATCATAAAGTCATGTATCGAATTATAATGGACTCCCAGTCCCAAGGGAAAAAATCGGCATGGGCACCAAATGAAAAAAAGGATCTAACTACGGTACCCATGTTTCGCAAGTCTCTACCATTTATTAACGATGCTACTTATAGCAGATGAGGAGTCATGCATCGCAATAAATGGGTCCGTACCTAAGGCGTAAAAAGTGTTAGTGGGAGGATAATGCGAAACGCACGATGGAATAAATACCTATCCTATATGCTAGGTTATGAAAATGCATGCCTGAGGAGACGAACGACCAACCATGACATTGAAATCCGCAAGAAAACTGAGTCAAAACTACAAAACTAGCTTAAAACAATTCTTGAATTAGTCCATTAGGTTAGAAAATAGCATGAAACTATATAAAGTGGGTAAAAATAATTTATAAGTAGTAATAAAATAAAAAATTACTGTATCATTTTGATTTTTTCCCAAATAGTGCAATTTGGACCAAAAATACCTCCAGGATTCAAACGACGATTGCGAGAGCATCGGGAAACGAAATCACGAACCGTCTCGATTAGGTAACTCTTCATCTCATCCTCTTCAAATTCAGTGGATTACATTTTTGAATTAGGTTTCCATTTTTTTTGTTTTTGAGGGCATATATTAGGATTTTAGGTATACGCGGGTTTCCTTGCGTAGGTCGTGTGTACGACTAGGTATACACCCCTGTGTTAACTGTAGTGATCATGTATTGAGCCCTACACGCGGTTGTGGGAAAGTAAGCCGCATATATGTACGCAATTGGCAAAAAAAAAGTTTCTTAACCAAAGAATTGATTTGTTTTTTGCAGGATGGTCTTGGAATGGAGAGAGCGATAGCATGAGGAGGTAGATGCAGTTGTGGATCGGGATTCGGTGGCTCAAGCAGATTTAAAAATATGTGGTTTGTACAAGTTTTGGGCTCTCAAAGGAATGAGGGCCCAAGTGAGGTTGTTGAAAATGTTGGTGGGTTATTTTGATCCTCATAGCGAGAGCTTTATCCTTGATGGACAACCGTTAAGGATCGAAGCAGAGGATATCTACTTCTTGACTGGTCTATCATGCCGAGGAGAGGTTGTGGACCTCAAGTCATGTGGAGCAGGGAGTGGGATGAAGTTCGAAGAGTATATTGAAGCCTACTGTGTATCAGGGACTCTCATGGTGGGAAGTCAACTCCCCATCCGGGAAATGAGTAACCTCAGTTTGAAGATCATTTTTCTCGTGCTTACCAGGATCATAGGTTCGGCCTCGTTGCATCAAGCATCGAGATCGCTTATGTTTTATGTAGTGGATTGTGCGAGACCCACTGTCTATGATTGGTGTACCTCATTGCTGACCAATATGAAAGGTCAGTTGACAGAGTGAAAACAGGGGGGGAAGTGAAACTTCGGGTTTGCCTCTATTATTTGCATCTTCTTTTTCAAGCGGGATCCAAGTCTGGGACCTAGATTGGAAATCCTTCCTAGGGGACCACATGATCCAGCTATGGCACGGTGGATTGAAGTCATGAAACGACAGGGGGGAGGTAGGGTGTCGACACCCTACAATGATGATTTTTTATCCTGGTGGCAAAGACAAATCATTGCTCTGGATGATTATCCATATGCGGGGATCGATTTCAGAGGACACCTAGATATGTTGCTTCCACCAGGGGCCACCTATGGCGCCATAGGTAAAAATATTTTACGTATTTCAATTTTTTTTGTATTTTTGTATTTAAGGAACAAAAATATTTTTGAATGGTGTTTGAATATTAACTAGATACATGTGTAATCGTAGATGTGGGTCCACGATGACCAGAGGGACTCCTTCGACATATATGGAGGAACCAGGGAAATGAGGTGGTGGGAGGAGAAGCAGATAGGGTCCTACAGAATGTGTAGGGTAACTTGTCTCGTTTGACATAGAGGATTCCTATGGTTCAGGTAGAGGATCTATTTGAATCCATGCAACGATAGGTGGTTAGTGTACCTAGAGAATGGGTACAAATCTTTCGGCGTCTTGTAAACACCATGGTTTTCTATCATGATGCACATCTGGTGCCATAGTCGTAGATGTCTTGGGATATGTATATCGATTGTATATGTATTTTGAGGGTTTTAGCCCCAATTTTTGTAATATAAACACCATATTTTTGAAATATATAAAGGGATCTTCGGCTTTACTTATATCTTACAATGTGTACATTGAGTTAATGGTTTTATTTTCTTTATTAATGTGATAAATGCCAATCTAAAACATAGTTAGCATAGGCATCAAATACATGATTGGAACTCCTAGGAATGGGATAATATGTAATAAAATCGAATTGTCGTTCTAAAAGACATACCCGTAGGAATCGACGGAGTAAAGTAGGATCACACACGCAGTAATAGTCGTTCAACTAACATACTACTAACTGGGAATCCCGACGAACTTCTAAAGAGAGAATACCATGCGAGATAAAATCACACAAAAGTTCTATGATGACGCTATATTCGACCACATTATTCGTGGATGGCCCTAGGCATGCACTACCTGATGATACCAGCAAACCCTCAGGTGAGTAAACCACCCAAGCGGCAGAAGCCAAGCTCTGTGTATGACGATTGGCTCTGTCTGTGAATCTTAGGCAGACCGGAGACTCCATTGACATCTACCAATGAAGGGAAAATTCCATAAGCAAGCTAAAGATAAAAGAAAAGGAATAAAGAGATGTATATACACTAAATTTACATTAGTATACAAAGAGTTTCGCCCAATCCTAGGGCTCAAGCGTAGTACCTTTTCAAGTAGAGCCCATTTCTAGGCTCGGCCAACTTATTCCCTTCATCATATTCCAACTCATAGGCTTCTTTTTCTAGGACCCGGCGCACGATGTAAGGACCGTACTGGATGGGTTTAAATTTTCCTGACCCTAGCAGTTCTTTTGCTTGATCATATAAGAGGACCAAGTCACCCTCAGTATAAAACTGGGGACAGACAGAATTTTCATACTGAACCTTAACACGTTTCTTGTTTTCCTCGATAGCCGTAAAGGCATCCCAACGCTACTCATCAAGACTCTCTAGGTGCATAAGGCATCGCTCTAAATCCGAAGTGTCAGGTAGGAACTCGACTTCCAACTTCAGAGAAGGGATTTCCCATTCAATGGGAAGAATCGAATCCACACTGTGTGCTAACTGAAAAGAGGAAAAACCAGTGGCAGTTTTAATCAAGGTTCGGTATGCCCAAAGTGCGAGATATAGCATGATGTGCCAATTGGAGTTACTCCGACTGAATTTTTTTTGCAAAATGGTCTTGAGAGACTTGTTGACGGCCTCTACTTGTCCATTTTATTGGGGGTAATAAGGGGATGAATGACCATGTCTAAACCCTAGCTTAGATGGTAGTTCTATCATCATTTCATTATGAAAGTGACTACCATGATCAGTGACAATCTCACTCAAGATACCGAACCAGATGATAATTTGGTTGAACATGAAGAAGGATGCAGTCTTCCCATCGTATTTTATAGTAGACATGGCCTCGGCCCACTTAGTGAAGTAATCGATGACCACGATAATATGTTGGTTCCCCCCAGCCGAAGTTGGGTTGCAATCGATGAAATCTACCCCCCACTTGGTGAAGGGACCGACAGTAATGACTGGGTGAAGAGGGGCTGGATGCGAGTGCATTTTCCTAGTGAACATCTAGTAGGGATGAAACTTCTTAACCTCTTTGATACAATCTTTGAAGATAGTGGACCAGAAATAACCAGCTCGTAGGATCTTTTGCACCATCGCAAGCCCGGATAGGTGACCACCTCAAGCCCCTTTGTGGAAATCATTTAGGACAGACTCGGTGTCCTCGTTATTTAAGAAATGATGCAAGATATTATCTATTCCTCGGCGATATGAAGTGTCACCGACGATGGTATACTTTTTGGCTTGATATCTAACACGTCGTCGATCATCTCACGAGACATGCTAAGAGAACTTCAAGGTTTGAAGATATAAAACAATGTCTCCATACCAAGGGTTAGACGACGAGACAAGGAAAATGTGTTCGTCTGCAAATGAATTGACATGGATAACATCCTCGTCAAATCGTGGAAAATTGGATATTAACTCTGCAAAAACTAGCGATTTCTTGGACTTGGCCGAAGGAAAGTCGAGATCAAATTCTTGTAGGATGATAATCCATTTATTATATTTCTCTCTTATGATACGCCTGGTGATGACRTATTGAAACGGATTGACATCAACAACCACAGTAKTTTTGCAAAGAAATATATAGTGACGTAAACGTTGCACTGCATGAACAACAACCAAAGCTAGCTTTTCAACGTGAGACTAATTAAGCTCAAGGCCSWCTAGATTTCAACTAATATAGTAGATGACGTGTTCATGGAGCTCATCATCCTCCTGAACTAGAACCATACCAATCATCTCGGAAAACGCTACAATATACAACAAGTAATCTCTMCTGTAATCAGGGGATTTCAACAGAGGGGTCGATACCAAGGYTTTCTTCAAAGTGTCGAAAGACTCCTGGGMTCACTCATCCCAAATAAAAGGAGTGTATTTCTTCAAGAGGTGCATGAAACCCTTAGTGATATTGGCATAGTTCACTATGAAACGATGTAGAAAGTTAGCTTTCCCCTGTAAACCTTGAAGTTGTCTAATTGTGCACGGGGGAGRCAACTGAAGGATTGCCTCRACCTTAAGAGGATCTACCATGATCCTGATCTTGGAAACTAAAAATCCTAAGAGAYGACTAGACTTAATGCAGAAGAAKAATTTATGAGGGTTTAACTAGATTCTATAGTAACGACATCTTTCAAAAACTAGTTGAAGGTGTACTATAACATGATCCACTCTCTTGCGAGAGTAAGCAGCAAGATCATCAAGGTAGGCTTCGAATATGTGCTTGAGATCATGAAAAGAGAAAATCATGGCAAGTTGGAAGGTTTCTCCGACGTTTTTAAGGCCGAAAGGCATTTTTCGGTATGAAAAAGTACCCCAAGGACATATAAATTTCGTCTTGTGTTGGTCCTCAGGTTTGATCTGGATTTGGTTATATCCCGAAGATCCATCCATAAAATAAAATATATGTCTTCCTACACACTCATTAAGAATCTGATCAATGAAAGGCATGGGGAAGTTATCTTTAGGACAAGCCTTGTTCAGGTCACAAAATTCCATACACACACGGATAGTTCCTTGCTTTTTATTCACGGGAATGGGGTTGGATACCCATTCGGTCAAGGGAACTAGGTAGATGAAGCCAACATTAAGTAGCTTCTCCACCTCTGCCTTAATAGCAGGTGCCTTCCTAGGATTTAAATCTCTAAGACGTTGTCGAACAATTTTAGCATCTAGATAAGTCCTAATCTCATGTTCGACAATACAGGGGTCGATCCTTGGCATCTCTTCACATGACCAAGCAAATACATCTCGAAATTATTTGAAGAGTTTGGTGTAGATCATAATTTCTTCTAGCGAACAATCCACACCTATATTTACATTCTCAATCTTTCCAGGGGTATGAGAGATATCGATCAAGACGATAGGATAAATACTCACCATATTTCCCTCAGCATAAATGTTGTGCGTATCAAGTGGAACTACGGCATGACTGACTATCTTACTCAAGGTAGACTGAAAATCATCTTGCTTGATTCTTTCAAGACTTGGGAGAAAATAAGATTGATGATTCATATCATCCCAAGGTCTCTCAGAACCATTCATGGCTTCAAGGATGGCCTCATCCGAAGGAAAAGTCTCCTCTAGGCAATCATACGAGCATGATGATGAGGTGGCCCATACAAGCCTAAGAACATGATCCTCCTCATTTGTTGACAAGGTAATAGAATCAGGATCGACATAAGAGTCTAGAACAACTTGATATGCAATCTTCGCTATCGATAGTGGCATAGCCATGCTAGCATGAAACTGTCATTCACTCGATGAAGTTGGAGAAGGTAGGGTCCATAGATCACTAAAATAGGAAGTGCGGAAAGGTATGGACCTCCCGGTTGATGCAGGCCTACTGGACATGGCGTAAATGTGGTGAAATGGTTCCAAAACGTTGAAAGTACCCATGAGGGAAGAATACATTCTGACACCGATATTCTCAGTTGTCGATTGAGAATTGTCGATCATAGGGATCGATGGTCCAACATATGGATTAGGACTAGAGTACACAAAGGATAATTGGTCGATAGTCACGATCTCCCCTTGATGAGAAAAAAAAAGTGTACGGAAAATGGACGATATGATGACGACCATAGCATCGGTCCAATTGCGACCTAGTAACAGATTATAATCGAGAGGCACATCAACTACCTCTACTTCCACCTCTACTTTCTTCCCACCTAACTGGACTGGAAAGGTGGGGAGAATACCATGAGGGAAGAAATAATGACCGTCAAATCCAGTCAACATGTTCAATGACTTGGAAAGGGTTGGAGAACTGAGAGATTTTCAACAGACTAGGTACATAACGCAGGGGGCAACACCTTCATCAATGACTGCTCGTTTGATAGTATACTTGGAATACCCCACATGGATTTGGAAAGCCACATGGTAGGGTAAGTGAGGCTTCACATCCGTGACATAAAACTTGATGAGTTTTGAGCCACTAGGATCTAGAGATCCTAAGGTAGAGAGAAAGGCATTCCTCTATGATGGATACGTCTGGAGTACCTCCAAAACCGACATCGCACAAGGTGTTTGGCCCAAATCCTCAACAATGGAGTATTCTAGGCATCTCTAGCATTAGGATTGTTGGTAGAGCTCTTAAGTACTCCATTCGGAATATGAGGTGATGGCTCTGGTTTCTCAATCTGTAAGTTCGTCTCTAGAGGGGGAGGAGGAGCTTATAGGCCGGTACTAGCTTTTGAAGAGCTATAATCTTGAGAATGGGTGGCTACATCGATTTTTGCGTCGACCATATTGATACAAACACGGTCTCCATCTTGCAATGGTAGGTTTTGACCTCCACCGGGTGCATTTTCGGTGTTCAAAGAGCTTGAGGCTAAGTGTTGATTGTGTGGGAATGGTTTCGTCAGCACAATGGGAGGTAAGTTTAAAATTCTCGCAGCCTCCATGATTTTGGGGCATAAATGTGTAAGGTGGTCATCGGTACAAATTTTACAAGGAAACTTCACCTTACGTTTCTCTTTATTTCCCTCTCCAGTGTTATCATTTTGCTTCCCATTATTATCTTTGTACTTGGGTTTGTTACCATTTTTTCCACCCTTACAGTTGTTTCAACCTTTCCTTTTATTCCCATTTCATTGTTGTTCACCTGTTGGGTTCTTCGACGATTGCAAAGAATGCACATCCGCCAACTAGGTGGGTTTGGAGGATCCTGACGAAGTTGACCTTCTGACAGACTTTGTTTCCAAGTCTGTGGGCTTTACATTGGTGGACCCTATGATGCCATCAGCATGAGGTCCTGGATTCTGTCTAGAATCATGATTTGGTCACGGTGTGTCTAGAAGAAGGTGTTAAAACATCCCAGACTGAGCATATATTAAATATAATTGTTGGGCTCTAAAGATAGCTTCTTCCTCACTGAAGACCTCGGAAGTAGCAACGTCCTTTGAGATAGGAGCATGAAAAGACTTTAGGAACCATTCTAGAAGAAAGGTCAGGGGTATAGGAGTCTTAATCAACCATTTTCACCCACGCCATTCCTAGATATGGTCTGAGATGTGAGTGGTGATACCCTGGTGTAGAATAGACAAAAGTTCAAGGCCAGCATCGTAATGAATGGGTAGTTGAAAGTGGTTGATAAAGGCTAGCACCAACTGATGAAACGACCCATATGTCCCCCTAGGTAGCTCAATGTACCATTGTGACGCAAATCCAAAGAGAGTGCACTGAAACAATCATAATCTAATAGAATCATGGTTCAGAGAATTCGATGAGCACCAAAGGTGAAAAGTAGTGATGTGATCACCAGGGTCCTCGCCATTATTACCTTCAAACTTTGGAATGTCCGAAGGAAGTTTGGTAGGGACAGGGGGGCATGTGGAATCATGACTCACCAGGTCATTCATTAATTTAGACAAGTCTAGCAGATTAAGCATGGCTAAAAAGGGAAGATGGGGTTGTGACACCTGACTCCATCCTCTTGCAAAATATTGTGCGTTAGTAACTGCATTCCATCCAGGGTTTTGGTGAGGACCAAAACCTTGTTTGGAATTGTAAGGCCCTCCTTCAGGCTGATCTGTATAATATGTATTGGGCATCATCCCAGTAGGAATGTTCTGATAAGGGTTATGAAGATTTCCCCCAACCAGATTAGATCCGAGCTGGGGATTTTGAAAATTGCCCCCAACCGGATTGGATCCGGGTTAGGGGTTGCCCAAAGTGTAAGACTAACCTCCTCCAGGTGGGAACCTGGAGGATTGACCTGGATTTTTCATGCCAAAATTATTAGTCGGAATCGACATCGAGGAGATAGGGATATAAGGTGGAACTTGTCCGCCATCTGGGTTGTTCCATCTAGTTGTAGAAGGATTGGACCCAGGGTTAAGAAAAGGGACAATTCCTAAGTTAGGATTTGCTTGGGGAATATGAGAACCACCAAATGGGAAATGAGTGTAAGGAGGTCTAGTGCCCCCAAGCCCAAAGCTAGCGTTAGGGCCAGCAGCTGGGATGGCAGTCAAAAACTGTGACGTGAAATTAGGCATACCATAAGAAAATGGACTAGAAGCCATAGGGATGGACAAAACATTGTAACCCGACAATTGTCGTAAACCCCCAAAAGGGTTCGAGGAAAGAGATGAAGCATTAACTACAAGTTGAGCCATAGTACTGGTATAAGCCTCCGACCCTGCAACTGTAGTGGTTGCAGGAGTCAAAGGGGTGCCATTAATTATGGCAGGTATGGGAGTCAAAGAACTCCTAGTGTTCTGAATACTGGACTCAGTACTCATCCTTGTGGAACCACAAGTCTAAAAGGTGGATGTGTGTGTACCATGCATGATAATTCTACGCCTTTTAGAAGGCAAGAACTCAAAAACTAGTGGTAACTGTAACAATTGATGGGACCGATGAGGAAGTTGGTCCAACTCCATGATGACTTATGACTCTACAAAATAAAAATATATCCTAAGGCCAAGTAGTAGTCAAAGAACATACCAAAATTTCAAATGGCCAATATGCATGGAAACAGGTTAAAGTGGTTGAGTAGCCTCCCTTGCTAAAGAAGGTATGTCTCATCAAAGAGGGACCTGAGACCCCCTGCTAAATTTTGGAGGTAACAGAATCAGTTATAGGGGCCCTCATGGGCTTAACAACCAGTCAGTCAGATCCCCCTGGAGAGGTAATCCTCCATAAAGGTTGTGCATTTTACGACCCCTATCTGACCCAGGGTACAAGAAGAATAACCCCTGCAAGTAACCTATGAGATACCTAAGTCAAGTAACAAATAAACCATTGTATAACCAATGCATATGTGAGAAGTCGTAATTCTGAATCACCATATGGGCAGGGTAGCGAATCCTGAAACCTTTAAAGCACCACCTCTCATAGAGGTATGGGTACTAGAAAGATCCCCAAATACAAATAAATCCACAGAAATATCTGTGACGCTAGGTGAGTATCCAGGGGTTATCCCTTCAACTTACTTCATGTGACCTCGTGATTAACTCCAGTGTGAGTAGAGCCTCCTGATATTACCAATTATACAATGAAATTCTCAACTCCCTGTCTCAGACACATATGTTGATTTAATTTCCTTGGAGAAGTTTACTCACAAAATCCTATTCCAAGGCACTAAATCCTAGACTACTTTGTGCACCCTAAAAAACAAAATCGTGACTAATCAATTTTAGTTTAAAGCGTAAATTTTATTGGTCGTGATTACTCAAAAAGGTATGGAAGAAAAACTCATGATGTTATCACTCCTCAAGAAAATGAATATGAATATAATGCAAAGTCTATCTTTAACTTTTCAATGAATGATATGCTAATAAAAGCAGTGCAATTTTCAATTTCAACTCTACAATTCAGAAGTAAAATGCAATCTTTCACTAAATGAACTAAGCTAACGATAAAGTCTCAAAGACAAAAATGTTAACCAATGAAAAATGCCTATTTTTTTGTATTTTCAATATATTAAAGAGAAAATGCATGGACTGTAAAGCAAGATGATATATAAGTTCTACTATGTATAAATGAAATAACTCAAGCAGAATACCAAGCAACCAAGAAAACAACCCAGGGTTCAAGGCCAACAAGGATGAAAAACAAAGAGAAAGACTACGCCCAAAAATTCAACTCCTAACAGGTTTGCTATCAACCTAGAGAAACTCAACATGCACTACAGAGGCCTAAGAAGGTTCAACAATCCCCAAAACTCACCCATCAACTACTAAACCAAGAAAACAAGAAAATGGAAGTGGTATAGGTGACTGTTTAGGAGAACAAGGAGTATATACGCATCCTACAGTAAGACAACAGGGGTGTATACGTGATTGTCTGGGAAAAAGGAGCGTATATGCTTTAAAACAAGGCTAGACAAAGGCAAGAAGGATGAAAACTCAGACCCAAAGTAAGAAAAATCTGTTAAGTAGTGATACGACAAGAAACACAAAGGAAAAAAGAGCAATGTAGGAAGGAAAAGTACTTCAACCCTTAGAAGGAAGATCTCTCCCCAGTGGAGTCGCCAATTCTGTTACGAGGGAAAAACTCTCTATGGACAAGGGTAAACCACAACATACAGGTATGACTGCATAAACCAACTCAATTCCAACATATGCTATATAAACTAATGTGCAAGATAAGAAAGAGGCCTACCTCGATCCAACGTTTGATGATGTTCCACCATTGAGCACTTCGACCCAACGCTTTATACCTGCAATAAGTTCTTAAAAAATGAGCAGAGAAAGTATATAGTGATGATATAAAGGGATTAGCACATTAGATAACATAATCCATCAATAAACATTACAAACATGCCTATGGATAATAATCATGCATTTTCAATATACCAATAGGACAAGAAAGGAGTATTTCTATTAATAATTGATCAGTATAAGTGACAACATTATAGACTTTCGTGTTGGCACGATTTGAAACCAAGAAACCAAGTTCCTTCCAATTGAGCCTCCACCACTTAAATCCTCCACCAAAGGAAAGATCACAAGAGAGAGTCAATGAGGTTCTCTCAACAATAGGGAAATATCTTGGGGGTTGAACACTGTGTTCAGATTTGAGGGACAAAGGGATGCAGACTTAATATGAAGTAATTTCTCCATAGTAACTTTGTTCTCAAAGTTGAATGCTTTCTCCTCTTTTCCATAGCTCGAAATTGTGCTTTTATAGCCTTCAGAATGCAACTGAAAGGTCGAGTCAGAACGTTTCTAGTATGTGGAAGGCCAAGGATCAGAGATCTTCTGTTGTGACATGGAAACCCGAATTCTTTTTTGTATTTTCTGGCACAAATCCCAATGTACGAGGGTTGTAGTGGAGCATCCAGCGTATACGCATCTTGCATAACTGATAGGGAGCATATATGTGGGAAAATGTATATTTTTGGCTCTAGATTCATCAAAAAGGATGACAAGTCTGCATAGGGAAATGGAAAAAGGCCCTCTGTGAAAGATAGCAATGGTGAGGCAAATCTTGATATAAAAACTATACATTCATTTTTCAAGACACACAAGTTTATTAATGAACAAGGAGATATAAGTCGAATTTATGAGGAAATCTGAAGCAAAGAAGGTTGAATTTCAAGGGAGGATGAAGTCTTTTGGTCATGTGTTCTAAGGTATGTTATTTATAGGTCATCTTACCATTTTCGCTATAAATTTGTTTCTAGAACGATTCAAATAGTGAAATTCAGAGGCTATTGAGAAGACATATCTAGATACCCATGGTAAAAATTTCATCTCTTTATTTGCTATAATTTTGGAGATACACTCTGTGGAAGATAGGGTTTTTGACTAGTCCTGAAGCTAGTCATAAACATGTGTTCCAAGAAAAAAATTCATAACGTATTCATAGAGAATCCAAATGAAGTGAGACCAATTGAATTGGAAATAGAATGGGTGGTAGTTTCCTGTGTACGAATTTCAGAATCTGATGTTAAATATTGAGCACGGGGAATTCTGTACAAGTTCGCTCTCCTGAATAAACCAAAATTGAATAAGGTGTACCATTTTCTCTATATCTCCTTTTCTGGGAGGATTCAAGGAGTGAAACTTGGAGGAGTTTCAGAGAATACATTGAGTAATATTATCTACATGATCATATTATTCCAAGAAGTGAAGAATTGTAGAAGTTGAAGAAATCTCAGGAAGCATTATCAGGTTCTTTGTGATGGTTGGTTGATGGTGATAATTTAATGTAAAGTTTTATTATCTCTCATATATTCTTGGGTGGAAGGAAGGGGAAAGGATGGAGAGGTCAACCCTCTCTTGATATTTGAGGATTGTATCTTCCTTTTGGAGGTTTATCCCTCCCTTTATATTTGGAAGTTGTAGCTACCTTTGGAAGTCATTACTTCCTATGAACAATAATACATGATTACTTCTTATATATTGTGCATGGTGTATTGGTGTATCTCTTATACTATTCTTCATTGTTCATTGGATAGTCTTCAAAAATACTAATTTCTCTAAATATTGATTCACCCCCCTCTCAGTATTTCCAATAATTGGTATCAGAGCAGGTTGCCTTCAAAACAATTTAACCACTAGAAGGAAAATCCTGAGAAGAGATGGATGACCAAGAGCACATTCTAAATGGTATTCAATGATTTTATGGAAGCAATTATGCATACTAGAGTGATAGAGTGAAAACTTACCTAACCTCTTTGGGAGTAGACATTTGGTACTCAGTTGTAAATGGCTATGTAATCCCAAAGAATGATCCAACCGATCCAAATGAGAATAATCTTATGAGTTGTAATTCAAAATACAGACATGTTATTCTAGGAGCATTGGCACCAACCATTGCTAGAAAAGTGATGGGATGCAGCACTGCTAAAGGGGTATGAGACAAACTCAAGAGCATCTATAAAGGTGATCCAAAACTTAAGCAGTTCAAGCTTCAACGACATAGAGAAAAATTTGAAAATTTGAAGATGGATGAAAAGGAAGATATTGCAACCTATTTTCTTAGATTTGATGAAGTTCTTAGTCTTATCGTAGGATTAGGTGAAGAGATCAATGAATCCTTGGTTGTACAGAAAGTGTTGAGATCACTTCTCTTGAAGTATGATGCTAAGGTCGTCGCCATTGAAGAAACTAGGGACTTGACCAAAATGACAATGGATGAATTACATGGGTCTCTTATAGCATATGAAATTGGAAAGGTACAGAAAGTGACCAACCAAACAATGAAGCAGTCTTTAAAGCCATAAATAAGACAAAAGATAAGGATAATGACCTTGATGAAGAAATATCAAATTTCGTAAGAAGGCTCCAAAAGGGAACTGGCAGATACAAAGGTAAGTCTCCTCTCAAATTCTTTAACAGTGGAAGAGAAGTCTACTATAAAAAATCTACTATAAAAAGAGAAGTCTCAAAAATAAAAATATCTTCTACTCCAAGGATGATGACATCTCCCCAGATGAGAGTGATGAAGAAGATAATGATGGAGGAGAAGTCCTCTTCATAATCCAAGAAACCCGGGATGATGATCACAAGAGTTCTAAAGAAGAAGAAACCATTTCTAAAGAAGATTTAGATGAAGAAACCAACCTTGATTCCTTTTGTGGATGCAAAGACAATGTAGAGAGTGAACCAAAAGATGAGAATCTTGAAAATTTGAAGCATGTTGAAACTGAAAATAGCAAGCTGAGAAACAAAAGCATAATGCTAAAAGGTGAATTGAGTAGTTGTGAAGAAGAGAATTACAAGATTGAAAATACCATTGATAGCTTGAAGGAACAATTAGAAGATTATGATAAATTGAAAGAAGAATTGGATCACACAAAAGGGGAGCTACTATTGATAGTAGAAAAGTTGAAGAAGTTCAAAAAAAGAACTGAAAAATTAGATGAGATCCTTAGAAGTCAAAGGTCTCCAAACGACAAGACATGACTAGGATACAACGATAGTTTGAAGACAAAAAAATAAGAGAAGGAAGATGAAAATGATGAAACCAACACTCTAGATCAAGTTGAACAACAAGATCGAAGACTAGAATTCAAAAGGAATGAGAAATCAAGAAGATCCTCTCCCATCAGGTATGAAAGCAATCATTATGAAGGAAACTACAGAAGAATAGATCATGAAACCATATGGACCACACCACAAAGAAGATCACTTACTCCCAGGTATCAAATTTTCTTTCTTGGACATTGTTATACTTGTGGAAATTTTGGACACAAGGCAATCAATTGTAGAATCAATGAAAGGAATAACTATGCAAGCTACATGAATGGCGAAAATAGTAGATATGAAATTTTCGTAGACCTGTCGACATAAATTATAATCCATTTGACCCATTAATGGATCAAAATATTGTATGCTACAAGTGTAATAATCTTGGTCACAAAGAACGAGATTGAAAAGAGATGAAGGAAGATAATCCTATGCCAAATGTCCCTATACCAACTACAACATGGAAAAGGAAAGAAATTCCACATAATGAAAAATGTTGAATATCATTGGTCACTAAAGAATGCAAAGAAGAAGATGAATGGTTTATAGATAGTGGGTGCTCATCTAATATGACCGGAGATCAAAGAAAATTTTTCATCTTGAAGAAAAAGGGTGGAAATGTTGCATTTGGAGATGACTCATCTACCAAAATACTTGGAAAATGAACTGTAAAGCTTGGAAGTGAAAATGTAAAAGCAGGAAAAGTCCTATTGGTTGAAGATATGAAGCATAATCTTCTCAGTGTCAACAAAATATGTGATCAAGGATACACTCTTACATTTGACTCACAAAAATGTAAAATCAAAGAAAAGAACTCAACAATATTGGTTGAAACTTCAACAAGAAGATCGAACAACATATATATCCTAGACATGAAGAAGAGATAGAAGAAGAAAGCCACGGAAAAGGATTCCAAGGAATAAAAAGTCCAAAAGATAAAAAAATAAGGATGAAGTATTATTGAGTGCCACATGTTCAGGGGGAGCAACCCAAAGAAGAAGGTCACCTTATGCCATTGAACTCAGGGGGAGAAACCCCACCCTTTTCCATTGATTTTCTATCTCTATCGGTAACCAAAATTTAAGAATTCATTCAAGGACTTGTTCGTTCATGGTACCTCCCCACCCCCAATATGTTGGCAATCAATCGACTCAATCTCTATCTCTCCAACCCAGCCCCTAGCCCAGCCTAGTAGCAAAGCGAAGTATCCCAATTGAGCAGTCCTCTCACCTGACCAGAAGAGGGATCTCCTGTCCAGATTACTAAGAAACAATGATGGTTCCACAAAGGGCAAGAGGAATTGGGATCATGATGATAGGGGGAGCATGAGTGTTGTCATCAGTGACAAAGGGGGAGATTGTTGGAAGATTGGTTGTTTTCATTGATGTCAACCCTAGCCATTGGATTTTGGACCCCACAGTTGATCAAAGTAGATAGACATGAAGAAAATTACACATGCAGATACAACACCCATGAATGGATAGTATAATTCATGCCACTTCCAGTGGTATATGGCACGTCACGTGGATCCTCACGATTGAGGAGAAATGAATTTTTAAAGGTGACAATGTGAATTGAAGAAGAAACTACATGTCGGCCTTAATGTTAAAAGGAAGTGACATAAATGGTATAAATAAATCTCACAATACATTTTTTTTTCAAGACACACAAGTTTATTAATGAACAAGGAGATATAAGTCAAATTTCTGAGGAAATTTGAAGTAAAGAAGGCCGAATTTCAAGGGAGGATAAAGTCTTTTGGTGATGTGTTCTAAGGTATGTTATTTACATGTCATCTTACCATTTTCTCTATAACTTTGTTTATAGAACGATTCAGATGGTGAAATTCGGAGGCTATTGAAAAGACATATCTAGGTACATGTGGTAAAATTTCATCTCTTTATTCACTATAATTTTGGAGATACACTCTGTGGAAGATAGGGTTTTTGACTAGTCCTGAAGCTAGTCATAAATAGGTGTTCCGGGTAAAAACGTCATAACATCTTCATAGAGAATCAAAATGAAGTGAGACCAATTGAATTGGAAAGAGTACATGTGGTAGTTTCCTGTGTATGAATTTTAGAATATGATGTTAAATATTGAGCGTGGGGAATTTTCTACAAGTTCGCTCTCCTGAATAAACCAAAATTGAATAAGGTCTACCATTTTCTCTATAACTCATTTTCTGGGAGGATTCAAGGAGTGAAACTTGGAGGAGTTTCAAAGAATACATTGAGTAATATTCTCTACAGGATCGGAGTCTTCCAAGAAGTGAAGAATTGCATAAGTTAAAGAAGTCTCAGAAAGCATTATCGGGTTATATGTGATGGTTGGTTGATGGTGATAATTTAATGTAAAGTTTTATTATCTCTCATATATTCTTGGGTGGAAGGAAGGGAAAAGATGGAGAGGTCAACCCTCTCTTGATATTGGAGGATTGTATCTTCCTTTTGGAGGTTTATATTTCCCTTTATATTTGGAATATGTAGCTACCTTTGGAAGTCATTATTTCCTTTGAAAAATAATGCATGATTACTTCTTATATATTGTGCATGGTGTATTGGTGTATCTCTTATACTATTCTTCATTGTTCATTGGATAGTCTTCATTGATGATTGGATATAAATTGAATAGATGATCTGATTGAAGCAGAAGTTCAAAAATACTAATTTCTCTAAATATTGATTCACCCCCCTCTCTGTATTTCTAACAATAGGCATTATTAAGGTAGGATCTACTCCTACCATCATGTTCTGTGCGATATTAATTCATGATAAAACTAATGGATTCGGAATCGGCGTACTACTTCCGCTAATTTGAATACTTTTACTACTATCTCTACTTCATTCACTAACTATAATCGACAAAGCTTCTTATCTTACCTCAGTTCTTGGTGATGTAGACAAGGTCATGGGTTTGACACAGAGTCTAATATGAGCAGGATATTCTTCTACCAGACTAAGTTGTCGAATATTTTCTTCTCTGCGCAGACTTCCTTCAATCTGGAGTATCACATCATTGTCTCTTTCCTCATTCTAACTATGTCGTCCCTCTCTCTCAACCACAATCCTCTTCTTATTCAGTCTGAATCTCTTACCACTGCGCAATACTCTAATATCTTCATTCATCGCACACTCGTATTCTATGTACATCCTTATCCCATCCATTATTAATTCATTCTCTTCATCCCTCTTTATGCTCATATCATCCCTTGGTTAGCCCCCAGACCCTCTATGTGCACAAATGCACTTAGCAATAAAATTCCATTTTCATAACTCCTTTTTCGCATAACAACATCTTAATCCAAGTATATAGTGAATTTAGGTATCTTCCAGGCAGTCCCTTAAAGAATTCCCTTTCAGCAGCATTGTAGGACTAAGTACAATCTATGGTAGATTCAATAATGTAACATTCCAACACACTTTCCGACTAGTAATCTATTGCGCGTGATACCCGATTGTTAATAGAATTGACTTTCCTAATTAACTAAGGATCCCAATTTCTTGGAAAAATAGTACAAAATATTTATGTCCATTCAATTAGTCCTTGGATCCACTCTGCTAAAATATTCGAGAATTCAGTGAAGAAACGTTCATGCAAATCTGTAAACACATACATTTCTAGCCATTTCTATGTGTTGATTTGTGGATTCTTATTCTAATATACAACAAACTTGATTTCCTTCATTTCCAACCATTTTCCAGTCTCCTCCTTTGTAGATATTCACATCCTCCTCAATCACTAATCCCAATACCGACAATAGAACCATTTATTAGCGCGAAGTGGGAAGACCCAAGGTTCAACATTAATTCACCAACAAATCCCAAGATATCGTCCCTTTCGACATCACCCAAAAGAAGGTGAAGACTCACCCAAGGTACCTGTAGGGATTGTAGGAACCAGGCTTCTGTAGTCATGAAGGGAATGGGGACGATTCTAACATTCATTCTTACTTAGCATTCATTCAACATGAAATATACCCTGCTCACAAAATCGTAAAAACACAATAAACTATGACAGATTCATCTCGCTTAACCATTTAATATGCGCGTGGAACCATCAGTTACAAATTCATATTAACTATCCATGCATTACATGTGCATCATAAACAGAACATAAATAAAACACATCAAAGTATACATCATGAGACAAATATTTAACATGGTTCACCCCAAAACTGGGCTATGTCCACAACAATTGGATTCTTATATTATTCATCCATGTTCAATCCTTACACTGGTGCACATTGTGCTCAAATAAGATACATCAGTTCTACCCAAAATGCCCTAGTCATTCATGCATATAGTGTACACTTAGCTCCTTTTCTCATCCGTCACTTCACTCTTCATCTATGACTCCAACAATATCTCATTACTTGATCAAATCACTCTACTTTATACCCAAAATCCATACATATTTATACATTGATATTAGGGCTTATCCCATTACAAAATGGACCAAATGATCTAACTACTACCAACTAAATTACGCCTTCCACACACTGCCTCTTGCATATGCGCTAATTTCTCTTCCATGTGTGTTTCTCCTTTGCTAACTTGTCACATGGTTTGCTCGTGTGATTCCCAAAACTTACCCAAAATTTCCTGCTCCAACACCATGTCATGCCATGCCTTGCCATGACATTCCATGTCATTCATTTCCTTCCATGCCATGCCTTTCCTTTCCTTTACTTTCCATGCCTTGCCTTTCCATTCAATTCTTTTCCATGAAATGCCTTTCCATGCCATGTCATGTCTTTCCATGCCATGCCATGACATTCCTTGCCTTGCCTTGACTTTCCATGCCATGCCATGCCATGTCTTTCCTTGTGATTACATGCCTTGCCTTGCCTTGAATTTACATGCCATGTCTTGCCTTGACTTTCCATGCCATGCCTTGCATTGCCTTTCCTTGCCTTGGCTAACCACAATTCATCTAAAAGGTACTTTCATTATGATATTCATAAAGCTAATTGTTTGTAAAAATATAGTTATTTTCATCATTATAGATAATTTCTTGTCCTTTGAGTCACCCACAAGAAATTTGTCTCTATAATAATAAACACCAATAAATTATTTCCAAAATCAATTAACTTCTAATAAATTTGTTTTCAAGTTAATTTAATAAAAAATTAATAGCATTCATGTATCATACCTTTTTTTTTTGCTTAAAAAACATAATGCATGTACTAAATGAACAAGTTTAATACCTAAAAATTACAATCAAAGAATTCATTAAGCATGTAACTCTACAACTTGTTATCCCATCTATCTCATATAAAAACACTTGCATGAGAATTTCAATGTCATAACATAAGCTCTCTTTATTCATATATCTTAGGTATCTTCATAGTTTTGAAACATGGATTATCATAATTAATAGGATTTACATAGAAATGGATGTCACTAAATAGATTTATTTTCCATCATTATGGTGTAGTATCATTATACTATTGATCCATAATTTCTTTTGGATTGCATGAAAAACAACATAAATTCAAGGCCTTATTTAAAATCAAAGAAATAAAAACCAATCTTTCAACTGAATAACTTTTATAACAAGATATAGTATGTAGACCTAGACCTAGACCTAGACCTAGTCCTTTCCTTTCCTTTCCATGTCTAGCGTTGCTTAGCCTTGTCATGTCTTGCCTTGGATTTCATTTCCTTTCCTTGAATTTCCATACTCAGACCTAGACCTATACCTAGACATTTCCTTGCCATGTCTTTCCTTGTCATGCCTTGTCTTTCCATGGTCTAGGTCATCGTCTATATCACGGTATAGGTCATGGTAATGGTGTAGGTACAGGTATTGGTATAGGTCTTGGTCTAGGTCTAGTTCTAGGTCATGGTTTAGGTCTAGGCATAGGTCTATGTCATGGTCATGGTCATGGTTTAGGTCCAGGTCTATTGCCAACATGTCCCTCAATGGCCTGAGGAGGTGAGTCACAACTCATGATAAAAATCAAACCAGTTCTCGGATGGATAAATCGTCAGTTGTACTATATTTGGGGCACCTATTTTCAACTAGTGGGCCCCCTCCGCTATCATTTCATTTCTTGGGAAAACGTTTATTGGAGGATCTCCAGGACAAGGGTTTTTCTCAATGAGAAATAGTGCAATTTATGAACAAGAGTTTGATTTTCAAGAACATTTTGTTGATATATTGTTGGTAACATGGTCATGTGGGCCTTATCCAAAAAGACATGTGAGAGATTATGAAAATTCGTTATGCTGTTCAGTTTAGATTTTATGCCCCCGAACCAAATTGTCAACATGTCCTGAATGGCTTGAGGAGGTGAGTTGAAACTCGCAATAAAAATTAAACCGAGACTCAGATGGAAAAAATTTCGGTTGCATTGGATCTGGGGCACCAATTTTCATCTAATAGAGCCCCTCCTCTTTCATTCTAATGCCTGAAAAAGTGTGTGATGGAGGATCTCAAGGACTAGGGTTTTCTCAATGAGACATAGTGCAATTTCTGAACAAGAGGTCAATTTTCAAGAAGATTGTGCTAGAAAATTGTGGGTAGTGTGCTCACGTGGGCCTTGGAAAAATAGACATGTGATAGATTACAAAACTTCGTTATGCTTCTCAGTTTGGATTTTATGCCCTCGGACCAAATTGCCAACATGTCCTTGAATGGATTGAGGAGGTGAGTTGCAACTCACGATATAACTCAAACCAACACTTGGATGGATGAATCGTCAGTTGCATTAGATCTATGGCATTGGGTTTCAACTAGTGGGGACCCTCCACTATAATTCTTTTTACCAAAAAAGTGTTTGATGAAGGATCTTCGGGACTAGTGTTTTTCTCAATAAGGAAAAGTGCAATTTTTGAACAAGAGGTCGATTTTCAAGAACACTATGCCAGGAGATTGTGGGTAGTGTGGCCACATGGTCCTTGAACAAAAAAATGTGTGGGAGATTACAAAAATCTATTTTTCTACTCGGTTTGGATTTTATGCCCCTGAACCAAATTGCCAACATGTCCCTGAGTGGCTTGTGGAGGCAAGTTGCAACTCGCAATAAAACTCAAAATGGGACTCGGATGGATGAATTATTGGTTGCATTGGATTTGGGGAACCAGGTTTCAACCCCCTCCGCTATCATTCCCTTTCCAAAAAAATCATTTGATGGAGGATCTCCAGGGCTAGGGTTTTTCTCAATGAGGCATAGTGCAATTTATGAACAAGAGATCAATTTTCAAAAAAACTATGTTGGGTGATTTTGGGTAGTGTGGCCAATTGGGCCTTGGCCAAATAGATGTGCGGGAACTTACGAAGCTCCATTATGCCACTTGGTTTGGATTTTATGCCCTCAAACCAAATTGCCAATATGTCCCTGAATGGCTTGAGGAGGTGAGTTGTAACTCGCTATAAAATTCAAATCGAGACTTGGATGGATGAATTGTTGGTTGCATTGGATCCATGGCATTGGGTTTCAGCTAGTGGGGCCCCGTTGTTTTCATTTTGTTTCCCAGAAAAGTGTTTGATGGAGGATCTCTAGGACTAGTGTTTTGCTCAATGAGGCATAGTGCAATTTGTGAACAAGAGGTCGATTTTCAAGAACATTGTGTCGAGTGATTGTGGGTAGTGAGGTTGTGTGGGCCTTGGAAAAAAAATGTATGAGAGCTTATAAAACTTTCTTATGCTTCTCGATTTGTATTGTATTCCTTCGTACCAAATTACCAACATGTCCTGAATTGCTTGAGGATGCAAGTTGCAACTCGCAATAAAACTCAAATCGGAACTTGGATGGAAAAACCGTCGGTTGCATTAGATATGGAGCATCGATTTTCTTCTAGTGGGGCCCCTCCACTATCATTTTTTTTTTCAGAAAAGCGCTTTTTGTAGGATCTATAGAACTAGGGTTTTGTTGAGTGCTTATTACATATGTTTGACAATTTAACACCTTGTAAATATAGACATGGCATGGCATGGAAATGCATGCCATGGAAAGGAAATGAAAGGCATGGCATGGAAAGACAAGGAATGGAAAGGAAGGCATGGCATGACATGGCATGGGAAGGAAAATAAAGGCATGGCATGGGAAGGGAAGGCATGGCTTGGCAAGGAAAGGTAAGGTAAGGCACAACAAGGAAAGGAAAGACATGGCATGGAAAGGTAAGGAATGACATGGCATGGAAAGGAATGTAAATGAATAGCATGGAAAGTCAAGGCATGGCATGGAATGGAAAGGAAAATTAAGGAAAGGCTAGGCAATCAAGGCAAGGAAATGAAAGGGAAGCATAAACATAGTTCCCTAACAAGTGAAGGAAAAGCATGGCATGGAATGACATGGAAAGTGAAGGCAAGTCAAGTCAAGGCATGGCATGACAAGGAAAAGTAAGGAATTACATGGGAAGGTAAGACAAGGCATGGCAAGGAATGACATGGAATGGAGAGGCAAGGCATGGCATGGCATGGAATGGAAAGGAAAGACATGGAATGGAAAGGAAAGGAAATCCATGGCATGGCATGACATTGCAAGGAAATGCAATGCAAATCATGGCATGACAAGGAAAGGTAAGGCATGGGATGGAAAGGCAAGGCAAGGTATGGCATGGCATGCAAGGCATGTCATGGAATTCCATGGCATGGAATGGAATGGAAATTCAAGGCAAGGCAAGGCAAGGCAAGGCATGGAATGGAAAGGCATGGAAAGGAAATGCATGGAATGAAAAGGCAAGGCATGGCATGGAAATGCAAGGAAAGGCAAGGCATGGCATGGAAATTCAAGGCAAGGAAAGGCATGGAATGGAAAGGAAAGGAATGGAATGGAATGGAAAGGAAAGGTAAGGGAATGCTAAGAAAGCAAGGCAAGGAAAGGAAAGGGAAGGATAAACATAGTTCCCTAACAAGTGGAGGAAAATCATGGCATGGCATGACATGGAAAGTGAAGAAAAGGAAAGGCATGGCATGGAAAGGAAAGGCGTGGAATGGAAAGGCAAGGCATAACATGGAATGGCATGGCATGGAAAGGCAAGGCATGGCATGACATGGCATGGCATGGAAAGGAAAGGCATGGAAAGGCATGTCAAGGCATGACAAGGCAAGGCATAGAAAGGAAAGTCATGGCAAGGAAAGGCATGACAAGGAATGGAAAGACATGGCATAGAAAATAAAGGCAAAGTGTGGAAAGGCAAGGCATGAAATGACAAGGCAAGGCATGGAAAGGCAAGGAAATGCAAGTAATGGCATGACATGATAAGGCAAGGCAAGGAAATGCAAGTAATGGAAAGGAGAGGCATGTCTTGACATGGAATGACAAGTGAAGGAAAGGGAAGGAATGACATGGAAAGGTAAGAGATGTCATGGCATGGAAAGGAAAAGAAAGGAATGTAAAGGAAAGGAAAAGCATGGCATGGAAAGGCAAGGCAAGGAAAGGCACGGGAAGGATAAACATAGTTCCCTAACAATAAAAAAGAACCACCAAATACAAGAATACCATAACAACCATAAAATGAAGACAATTTTTCAATAATTCATAAATATGAAATATTTGTTCAATTATTCCTTTTACATACCTATGGTAATTCAAGTAGACCATGGAGGTCACTTATAATATCGATGGTCTTCATTAACTTCTCATGCTCAGAGTAAGGCAAGAAGTATCATACCTTTGATGAGTTCTTAGTTAGCATTGTTTGTAGTTGTAGTTGGAGGCAAGGAAAGGCATGGCATGGCATGTAAAGTGAAGGAAAGGAAAGGCATGGAATGGAAAGTGAAGGCAAGGTAAAGCATGGCATGACAAGGCAAGGCATGTCATGTTACAACATGGCATGGCATGGAAAGTCAAGGCAAGGCATGGCAAGGAATGACATGCCATGGAAAGGAAAGGCATGACATGGCATGGCATGGAAAGGAAAGGAATGGCATGGAATGAAAAGGAAAGGTAAGGCAAGGCTAGACAAGAAAGGCAAGGAAAGGAAAGGGAAGGATAAACATAGTTCGCTAACAACAAAAAAGAACCACAAAATACAAGAATACCATAACAACCATATTAAAATGAATCCAAATTTTAAATCATTCAAAAATATGAAATATTTGTTCAATTATTCCTTTTACATACCTATGGTAATTCAAGTAGACCATCGAGATCACTTATAATATTGATGGTCTCCATTAAATTCTCATTCTCGGAGTAAGGAAAGAATTATCGTAACTTTGATGAGTTCTTAGTTGGCATTGTATGTAGTTGGAGGTTTGTACCAACAACCAAGTTTGTAAAGTGGTATACAACTTCATCTGGTCTATAATATGGAAATACATAAACACCTTTATTTCATGTTCTTCCATCATGTGTCAGATATGCTCCTTTAATAAACATTTACCCAATCAAAAATTTGATGCCTTATGAGTCTGTTAGTGATCGCATGAGGGTTTTCTTTCACTCTAAGCAATGTTCCAACCAATAATCAGTGCCCCATTCATTACCTCTTTGGGAAACCACTGCATATATGTGCCCTGCAAAAAATGGAGTTCCAACATGTGAGTCCACTAAATGACCAAAGCATAAAACATTGATGCTAGTCATTCAAAATTTAATAGATTGTTTCAATGAACCTCGTAATATGAGATCTGAGACATGATCATAATCTGTTGAAATGTTGTATTTGTGCTACTCCAGTTGGGATAATTACATAGTTATATGTTGAACAATGGGGATTGATACACGATCACATCTATCAACCCATTCTATCGATTCACAATCATCCCATTCATTACTACTACATGGACCACAAAAGCAAGAGATTTTTCTCGTCCATATATCAACTATTGCATTGTTTGATGTTCAACCTAAATGGAATCCATGAGTGCCCTGGATTGTTTTTCATTCATACCACTGTGATTGATATTCATACACCACCTCCCAAAAAAAATTATGTACATGTCTTTTCTTGTGTGATCGGTATTCATAGGTTCTTGTTCCCTCTCCCATTACTGAAGAGAACCATTCAAAAATGGATTTTGAATATCAAATGAAGGAAGTAGTTGTGAACTTAATTTTTTTCCTATGTAACACTCTTTTTATTCATGTTCCTACTCCATCATACTCTCCTTTCCCATGCTCGGACTCGAAATAGTTCCAAATGTGTGGTACCTTGAGTTTTTTTTGCAACATACACAACCATTGAAATACACGAGCATTTTTGAACTGGAATGCACAACCATCTGACCTAATCCAATGTTGATCCATCTATATGTTCTTCTCCTTAAGGTGATTGTAAAACAACTAAAAGCAATGTTGTACATAGGATAATTCATGGCACCAACCATCACTTATGTAGAAGTGATACTCCTTCAATATAAATTTGTTTTCTTCATTACTATCCGACCCATGCTTGTATGTGATATGGATCATTATGATGACCTTTTATGAGTGATAATATTGGATTTGAATCTCATTTTTTAGTTGAAGGATGTAGTTCTCAACAAAATCAACCACTGATAAGACAGTACCAACGAGAAATGTATCTTTGCATATTATAAATTCTCATCTTGTCATCAAGCCACATGGACATGTTGAACATATTTTCATTTATTTTCGATGAATTCCTTCATGAAGTCACATACTCGTACCCGAGAAGTCACCAATTATATTTGTTTTCTTTATTTCCCTCCATCAATATCATATGAAACATATTTAAATCTTTGCAAGGAAACCTCCTTCCTCCCCAATTCATACACATCACTTACATGGATACACTTTCTCAGTAATGTCATTCCACCACACATGGGGCATGTCCCATATAAGAAATATTTTTCATAAAATGTACAACTCTCTGGCATTGTACACAAGATGTTGTGGATAAAGTCTCTATATGACGATGACGACAATATAACTGATCATTCTTACAAAAGGGTGTTATGCACTACACCATATGTGTGTGTGTGTATGAGTGTGTGTGTTTGTGTGTCATAATAATAACTATACTCAATGTGATATCTACAACAACATGTATTACGAATTTTGTTTATTTGAACATACCAAAGATTTCATTTATGGAAAGATATTTGGCCCAAGTTAAGTGCACTATTTATTGTCCTCAATATCTCATACAATTTTCTCTGTGTAATGGCAAGAAAGTGCTTAATATGGGGTTCATGGTCCCTATATCCCCTTCTCAATTTCAGTACATCAGTTTGGTTGGAATAAGGCCTATTGTTCTCATGCCATAAATCATGTACTAGTCCCTTAATTGCTCCAATTAACTTCATGTTAGAATGCGGTAGCCTACCATTGAAGGCCCATAAATATGTTGGGCCACCAATTTTGAGTCTATCTCATATATTAGAAATACTTTATAAGGTTTTTTATATTTAATTTCATGAGATGAGAGGTTTAATGGAGCAAACAATGTTTTCTTGTTATCTTGCTAACAATCGATTGTGACAAGACATGTCAGGCTGCATTACGGTATTTAGAACGAGATTTTTTACCAAATCTTTGAAAGTAATCCACAAGGTTTCTAACAATATGATGACTTTTTTCTAAACTTTTGACTATTTTATTGCCTAAAATTCTCCTAACAACAGTCAAAATTCTAGATTTTAACAAAGCCAAAAGTAATTGACATTTAGCGACATCAAATTTTGGTTCAAAATATTATTTAATGATTTTATAAGAATGATTATGAATAGTATGGTTAGGTAATTTACCTTCAAGTGATGTTATACCACTTTCATTCAACTAAATGTGTTTAGGATTTATTTGTCGCACATTTCTCAATCTAGGTAGGGACGATGAACCCCTATTCTGGCACTCTTGGCCTCCCTATTGTGGAGTTAAAAATGTTGCAGTTATTTCCTCTTCAATCACTAGAAGATCAATTCTAGGAGGAGAGTGGGCATTACCATGACTAGTTTCTAGAACGTTTGACTTTCCAACCACAAAAACTTCTTCACGATAGTGTCGTGCACCAATTGCCTCCCTAATTCCATCCATTGTATAATTAGCTCCAAGAAAATACTCCATCATATGGTCATACACAACAACTTGTCTTGATGAGATATTGATTGGATTGGTTTTTACTGTACTCATGTGCTTTGCTTGTGGTGATGGAGAAAAAACAACGACATCTATTCCACTAGAAATTGGATTGCCCTCTTCTGAAAGCTTATGATTTGACATACACAACTTTTATTTTTATCTTTCCTCTTCTACCTTTTCAATGGGTATTTATTTCCTCAAGGATGTTCTATCTCTATTTCATTGATTCCCCATGTTTAAAGAGAAAAATTGGCTTCCAAGCACCCCACCACAATTTTTTCTTGGTTTTACACAAGAAGACACAACTAACAATTCCAATTCCAAGTGGAAAATTTTGTCTTAGTATTAAAAAAGAAGACACAACTAACAATTCCAATTCCAGTTGGAGAAATTTGTCTTGGTATTACACAAGAAGACATGACTAATAATTCCAATTCCAATTGGATAAATTTCTCTTGGTATTACACAAGAAGACACAACTAACAATTCCAATTGGACAAATTTGTCTTGGTATTACACAAGAATAAACAACTAACAATTCCAATTGGACAAATTTGTCTTTCTATTACACAAGAAGACACTTAAGTGTGTGTGTGTTCTAGGAACACACACTCATTATTGATGGACATGGATGAGTTCCCAACCTTAAGGATTTCAAGTCACAAGAGCGTGTGTGTGCTCTTAATGCAATGGATATAACATTTATTGTAGACCAAACATATTTATTAATAAATATGTATAAAGGTTTGGAGGCAAGTAGGACCTAAGGTCTTAGGATTGAAAATGTTTTGAAGAATAGATAAATGGTTAGAGCACCAAGATGTGGGTGCAAGGGTTATGGGGCCTTTAACAAGAGATATATGCATAATTCACTTAGGGCTCGAGTGTGGAGGGTGTTAAGGGTCGAGTATAGGTTATGCCTAGGCTTATATGAAGCTAGGGGGGTCTAGGTCATGGTCTAGGTCAATATCTAGGTCATGGTCTAGGTCATGATCATGGTCACGGTATAGGTCTAGGTCTAGGTCTATCTCTATGTCGTGGTCTATCTCTAGCTCTATGTATATGTCATGGTCTACGTCATGGTCATCATATAGGTATAGGTCATGGTCTAGGTCATCGTCACTGTATAGGTCTAGGTCATGTTATAGATCATGGTCTAGGTCTTTCCATGTCTAGGTATTTCTAGGTATAGGTCTTGACACGTCTAGGTCAAGGCCATTTATTTCCTTGCGATATAGAGAGGGGGTGTAGAGAGAGGAATAAAGAGAGGGGGAGTGGGGGAGATAAAGAGAGTGTGTGGGATTGAGGGAGAGGGAGACAGAGAGGGGGATTAGATAGAGAGAGTGAGAGGAATGGGGGGGGAGAGAGTGAAGGGGGGTTAGATAGAGGAAAAGAGAGCAATGTGTGGAGAGTGGGGATGAGAGGGGGAAGGGCATAAAATGAGTGAGAGAACAGGGGTTAGATGTAAGAGGTAAAGAAATAAGGGGGTAGAGATGGATTGTTTGAGAGTGTGATAGGGTGGGAGAGGAAGACCAAGAGCGGGGGGAAGAGAGAGAGAGAGAGAGAGAGAGAGAGAGAGAGGAGACATAGTGGGAGGGAATGGGAGAGAGGGAGGGAGGATGGGGGTAGAGAGAGTGTGTGTAAGAGTACATATAGATAAGTGTTCCTTCATACATAATCTAGGGCATGTCGAACACTAATTGCGAATAATGAAAAATAAAGGAAATTTAACCTTTTATGCTTGTTATCAGGTTGTAAATGGCGAATGCTAACAGTATAATATTGAAGAACGTACAAATAGATCATTATTCCAGTAAAACATAATCTATGCTAATCTCATAAGAAAAGATCTCAATCATGGATTTTTAATAATATAAAATCAAACAATGGGAAATCCCAGAGAGACATGATAAAACATGATAATGAAATCAAGTCAAATCACCAAAAAGATAAGAAATGTGAAAGATAAAATGATTTTAAAATGAATTAAGAGAAACATTCAAAGAAGGATAAATATTCCATATAAAGAATATCGAATCCACTAAAATATTTTTTGAAATTTGATATGCTCGCTTAACCATAGACAATGTCACATCATTCTCATCCAACCATAGGCTTTCACATATGCCACCCTCGAGCACACTAACCTTTACTTACAATAATTCCTGCAAGCCTACTCCAGAAACAAAAGATAAACGTTATATGATAAATGTAGCAACAACTCAAGACAAGTAAAATGCTCCTTCTCCAAGGGTAGAACAAAAGTGAGAGAGTCTCCATATCCACAGAACAAGTAGCATACACAACTATAGAAGATGCAACTGCACTACTCTTTCAGACTTGCACCATACTTAGAAAGAATATCACCAAGAGTATCACCAATAATGTCACTATTGGTCCTTAAATTTGTTAATGATTGTTGAACTACTTTTTTCCCTGCCCTACCCTTCCTAGCATCATTTTACACTCTGATTTTATTCTTCTATATTCTTTAAGTGTGCTTGCATTATCCTTTTTGAACATTTTATGACATGCATTAGTGTGATAAAAATTAGAATAAGACAATTAGAATCTTTTCCATCAAGATACAAGTCCTATTTCTCGTTTTAAATTTGAAAATATGAAAAGGGAAAAAAGTGCTACAAGAATACCGTTGTTCTTGTAGCGCCATAAGTAATCATTGATTCAAATGCACCAACTCCCAAAGATTGTTTCAACAGTTGTCCGAGATAATTTCCTAAAATCCAATACCATTTATGATTATGATTGGTTCGTGTTTTCAGTTTTGATAGTCATTCAAAGGAATTGGGTGTGTACTCGATAAGCTCACACATCAAATGGCAGGTTTTTCACCATGATTTCTAACATATGACATGTGAGTCATTAAATGTATCTATGTATTAGATTATACATGTTTTGTAGGTAACAAAATTTTCCCACAACATTCATATTTCCAGAAGTCTCAAAATTGCTACTGATCGAAACCCTAAGCACTCACATATCTACAGGGATTAAAATCAGTATCATGGCTCCTAAGAAAAGTGAATAAATCACTCATTTAGAATTAGAAGGCCTAGAATTTCTTGAGGCTCATCCTCAAAGCTTGCAGAAGTTCAAAGATGCATGGTGGTATAAATTTTGCTCTACATTTCAGGTTTATCATGAACAAATATCCATGATGTTTATGCAAACTTTTGATGGATAAGAGACATTGGTGGGAAAAGTTATGATACATGTGATAGAGAATTCGATTAGGACTGCATGTAGGTTATCATTATATGGAGAAAGATGGTGGAAGAAGGAGATGTTGCCTATCTAAATCGTCAATAAGGTTTTACTTCCAGAACATCAAATCTCTAACTAGAGGCAGGGTATTCCACATAATTGGATGAAGAAAGAATGGCAGACTGCTTTGATGATTATTCACAGGTACATTATATGTGTGAAGGACGGTTTTCCCTTGTCCACCTTTATCATATTAGGTTGATGATGCATTTGAATGGTGATAGTCCTCTGTGTTTACCCTTCTTTCTATTCAAACGTTTGTCAAAGATGTCTAAAATGATACAAACTCATCCTGCAACTATTGGTAAAAGTTTGTTTCATCAAAGACTTATCAAGACCTTGGTTATGTATGTGTTGGAAGAAGTCCAATTTTCTTGGGACTGGTTTTTTGAATCATTCAATCTTGAAGAACATGGATCCAAGCATAAAGCTACTTTAGAAAAGAGATCCAATTTAAAATAAAAATGGGTTCCTAAAGCTTATGTTACAGCGAAAGAAAGTTCCCCTGTAGCCAGGATAACCAGATCCAACAAAGGGAAGTTGCAGTCACAACACGAGAATGAGGATTTACGGAAAGATTCCCCTATAGCCAGGATAACTATAAATAGAAAAATAAATTAAAAATGGAGTCAGATATGGAAATTCAAACTCAGATTAAGTCTCTTGTTCCAAAATACGAGACTAAATATTGCAAGGAAATACATGTCAGAAGATCGAATAAACAGAATACTGAACAATCCATGCAAAAACAAGATGAACATGTAGCAGAGGTTAAGGGTAAGAAATTGAGCAAGAAAGGAAAGAGTAAGAAAATATTGAATTATCCCAGCAAATCTAAAACCAGGGAAACTAATAAGTTGAGGTTAAATTCAAAAGCATTATTACATCATGTTATTAAGAAAGAAAAATTAATTATCCTTGATGATGATTCAGAGGAAAATACAGAGGAAGGAAAGGAACAGTTACCAGTAACTTCTTAAAACAAATTGAAAGAAGTTAAATTGGATCCTGAAGAGGAGCATTATAATGAACTTGTGGAGAAGATATTTCATGATAAACAGAGAAATCATGAGAAAGGTAAACAAATTGTAGAGCACCCAATGAGGCATGTAACTAGGGAAACAAAAAATCTAAGTCTAAACTATGAATATTTATCCAAGTCCTCTTTGAAATGATACCATTTGACTGTTCTTGAAGAAAATCTAGAGAAAACTGAGATCAAGCAAGAATTTGACTATTTTCCATAGACAGAAGAGCTACAGGATGTTCAGGAGATGCAAATATCAAAAAGTGTTGAAGAAAAAGAAATTGCTGGAGGATCATCTTCAAAGGGTCATAAGTATGAATTTAGAGTTAAAAAGACCAAATTTTCCATTGACCTAAATCGACCTACTCCGAATGAATATTATATTGTATTCAAAATAGAAAAAAGGGATAAAAAAGATAGGATTAAAGAATTGCAAACCATTATTATGAAATTGAAGCAGGAAAAATGGATGATAGAAAAGTGGAATTCCAAGCAGCAAGAAAAGTTACAGAAACTTAAGAAGAAGAACAAGGATCAACAAACATTGCTCAAAGAGGTAAGAGAGACAAATATAAAGCTTTATTGGCATAATGTGGTTCTGAAAACCAAGCTGAAACAAAGACATACCAAAGGTTCTGCTTCTATTATACAATGAATATTTCAAAATTTGAGGCATCATACAATTTTGACTTTTTGTTGAATAAAAGGAATACATATGCTAAAGATTTTGAAAAATGCTATCAAAAGCTACACAGAGGCAAAGTATTTTTGAATATGTAAGGTGAATATAGGAGAAACCTTTGCAATTGAGGAAGACCTTGTCAGTAGACTTGTTATATATGTATCTTCATCAGTTGCTGAAGTAATTTGAGTCTATACAAAATTTTCTCATCACAGCAGGGGTGTCCATTCTTCAGGCCAATCTTGAAGAACCAGCTCAACATCAAATTCACCCCTAATTTTGTGAGATATGAATATCTCATCAGATCAGAACTAGTAAAAAATCAAGTTATTTATATAAAGACTAGGTTGAAGAAATTTGAATTATCTGTATGAGAGGATATGTATCCTAAGTTCTAGATAGAAAATAGGATCTTATCAAAACTGTATCTAGAAAGTAGGATCCTTAGAAGCTAATTGTTGTGTATAAAAAGTGATATGATTGACACAATTTGGGATTGATTGGTTGGGAACCATTGGCCATTTTTTAGAAAACTATGTTTCAAATTGTAAGACAAAGACTTATTTCATTCTGGTACTAAATGGAAAAGGCTATCTAATGGTTATATTTCTATTCTTGTCTATACTTCTATTTTTTTTCTTACTTGAATGCATGTTAATATTTTTCTAAGCATTTGATGTTTTTTGTTTGTGAGTAAGTTGGTGAAAACTTTAATGTTTGCTTGTTCATAAATAAATTTGTATTTAAGTACATTTCTCTTGTTTCTTGAATGATATTTTGGATCAAGAATTTCATATGTGAGTGGACAAATTAAAATCTTACATATTTTCTATGTCTTTAATATTGCATTTTCCATCCAGTTTATTGGATTGACTGCCATTTACTAAGCCATTGAGATATGAATTTGTTCTTGCATATTTGAGATTGATATTTTATATTATCTTCGACCCAACCTTCAAACCAATTTCAAAACCCAATACACATCCTTATCCATAAAAATAATTTCAATAACTTGATGATGCCCTAGCTTGACCTTTAGCAGTCAAGTTCAACTTTAGGGACTAACAGTCACCAAGAGAATCACCAAGAATATCACTTGATAGTGCTAGAGAGAGACCAAAACCAAGAGATGACCATACACCCTTATCCCTCCTTGTAGCTACAACTGCAGCTCTCCAGAAGACTTGTGCACTAACTAGGTATAGAAATGAGCTAAAAC
>ML780592.1:388585-420391 GCA_009831015.1 Picea engelmannii
TTCCACCCTCCATTTATCCTTTTCCAAATGTTATAAGATGACATGAGTGACTAGAATCTAAAAGAGGAGTTTCCTCTTATCCCACTTCCAAAGGTCCACTTATTAGTCCTTGTCGATCGATAATTTGTTGGCTTCATATTAATATGTCCTTTGACTATAAATTTTCACATCATCTGTATTATTCAAACTATAGAAGTAAAAACATTATTTTTTATATAATAAAACATTATATACTTGCATAGCCATTGTATGTTTCATATTTCTCCTATGCTTGGAATGCAATTTAGTCATCATTGAAGATACATATATTGTTTACCGGTTCGGTGGTTCCTTCTTGTTCGTTGGTTCGTCGGTTCGTCGGTTGTTGCTTGTTATTGTTTGGTTCAACTTTGCAAGGTTGAGGACCTGCACCTGCGGTTGGACCTGTTGGTGTTTATTGCTTGCTTTTGTTTGCTTCAACTTTGCAGGGTTGGGGTCCTGCACCCGTAGTTGGAATTTTTTTTTTGACTTTGCGAGGTTCAAGTCCTGCACCCACAATTCGACCTGCACTTTTGTTTTTCATCGTTGCCGAGTAAGTTTCGATACCATAATTTCATTTGTATTCGTTCTTTGTTGTTTATTGATTGCAATTTGCAAGTAAGAATGTTTAAGTATTTCCACTCGCATGGTCGTCATATGTTTTGGATTTCTTATATGCTTGGGATGCAATTTGGTCATCATTGAATATACATATGTTGTTTACTGGTTCAATGGTTGTTGCTTGTTCATTGGTTTGTTGGTTCATCGGTTTCTGCTTGTTTTTGTTTGGTTCAAGTTTGCGAGTTTGAGGTCCTGCAGCTACAGTTGGGCATGTTGGTGCTTTCTCATTGGTTTTTTGTTCGCTTCTTTCTTTTGTTTCTTCGGCTTTGCAAGGTTGGGGTCCTGCGCCCACAGTTGGAGCTATTTTTTTCACTTTGCAATTTTTAAGTTCTGCACTCGCAAGTGGACGTGCGGTTCTGTCGTTCATCATTAATGAGTAAGTTTCAATAACATACTTTCATCCGTGTTCGTTGTTTACTATTCGTTGTTTTCATTTTGCAAGTAAGAATGTTTAAGTATTTATTCATCGTTTTTGTCCTGCAAACTTTCCATAGAGGTTGGCATATCTTTTTCTCCTACTCTTCAATTTTCCTCCGATTTTTTCTCGAGACTCTGCACCATGTCCATGCCAATGTCGTGTGCACAACTCCGGCTATCATTTTTTCTAGCATTGCAAATTCCAATCCTTTGTCGTGTGTGACGAAGTCAAAATCTAGCGCCTATCTCGTACCTGCCTATCCCGTACGGGAATCGAACCACTGTGTTTCACATGAAAAATACGATTTCAAGCTTGTTGCCTTTGCAGGATGTTCTTATATAAGAAAACTGCATATAGGTGTAGAAGGGCTAGGTATGGTACAATCGTGCCTAGGCTGCAACAAAATTGCATAAAATTGGCATATCTTTCCATCCTACTATTAAATTTTGCTCCAATTTTTTCTCCTAACTCTCAACCATATCTACATGCCTTTGCAAAATGTTTTTGTAGAAGAAAAAGATACTGATATGATGGTAGCAAGAGTAGTGTTCCGTGGATTGCAAATTGCAATATTCAATTTCTATGTCGCTTCGCGTGCAACATTGCTAACATAATGAATGTGTTCTCAAATGCATCACACCATTTACATCACAACCATTATCATTCTAGGATACTTCAATGTTGACATGCTACAAAATAGTGGTATAACAAATAATTGGAAAACTACATGTGCAATTACAATGTCCGCTTTCTTTTGGTTAAGATAAAACATGTGCAAAACACACTTATTAACCATATATGGTGAAATGTGTCCATATCACAATACAACCTCTTTATCTTATACATAGACTGGTCTGACCACGATACAATTTGTCTTGTACTTGAAATATGAAATATACATCAAAGATATTACAAAATTATATTTCCATGTCTCAAAGCATATCTGGATGCTTTGTTAATATTTCTTAACATTTTATGGCTTGTAATATATGTTGGACAAGAAAACTTTTATATAATTACAACCATGGATCAAGAAAAGAAAAGGTTCATGTTTCTAGCTCTCTTTCATTCTATTCCTTTGATTCTCATTTATTGTATGTACATATTACTTGTTCTCCCTTGCATACCAACTTCCATTCATGTTCATTGTATTTTGTGCGTTCCCAAATTGAAACAAATAGAATAACTGGAGAAGACAAAGGACTCTTTACCGCAAATGTAGAAGAGAAGATACAAATATGCACGCTTCTACTCTTATTTCATATTCCATTGTTTTGTATTTCATTTATTGTCTGTATATATCTTCGACTTCTTTGCACCTAATTTTATGTATGTAGATACTGTGTATCTTCCTACATAATAACTTAGCTTCATGTCAGATGTATTCTTTGTGCTGCTGCATTGAAATAAATAAAACTGTATTTATTTTTTTACATGTCTTCCTGCATACCAACTTACCTTCATGTCCATTGTATTTTTTGCATTGCTACATTTAAACAAATAGAATAATTGGAGAAGACGAGGGACTCTTTGTTGCAAATGTAGAAGAGGAGATACAATAAATAGAATAAAATTTTACTGAGTTTTTGTAATAGAACCCACTATAAGTAGTCTGTCAAACACAACAATGTATTATCTCTAGTAACATAATGGTATTTAGTGATCGCTATGAGTTGATGAGCATATTAATCCATGGTTGATAAAAAAATTAAGAAGTTTTTCAATTACAAATATATTTTCTTTATTTTTTTAATTATTTAATTACATTTTAGGAGGATGCTATTGATATTGGAAATGAATCCTTTATTGTTGAATGGACTGCAGGTCATAAATATTTTGGAGCATGTTTTCACATTTCATAATCAAATAATCATGCCCCACAAGTATCATAATGTCGCCACACGATTATAACATCATGAAATTGATTGGCCATGATCACCCATGAGAAATGAGACAACAAATGACATTTTCAACATTTTTTTATGAGTGTTTATCATTTGTTTTATTAGATCGAAAGGCCTATATCTATTGACAATATGCACATTTAATGATCTTTTAACCATAAATTTCAATGGTATGGTTATCAATTGAAGATGCAAGCATATTCTTAGTGGTACTTCCAAATCAATGAACCAGATCTCTTGTTTATAACTTTCTAGCATTTTTAAAAGTTTCCCTTAACCTGTTTACTTTTTAACATTTACTTAATATGATTAAAAAATTACTGTGTGACCATTTAATTGCCACTTTCAAATGATTAACAAACTTAATTGAAATTACAAATTTACTCAATTATTATTTTATTATTATTTTACACTATTAAATTTACATTTGTATCAAATTTACTTTTTTCAACCTCATAATTACAATCAAAAGTTTCATATTATGACTAGTTGGGCACGTTTGCTACAGCCAAGAAGGTCGTCACAGGCTTATTTGGGCACGTTTGATACAACCAAGCAGGTCGCCGCAGGCTTATGATAATGTTGCGATCTTACTCTACGGCTCTAGAGCCCATCTTAATCTTCAGCCCTCTGGCTAGGATCAATCCAAGTCCTTCTCCCACATCTCCAAGCTCATGCCATTGCTCTCGTGCATTACATTTACACCAACACTGGCTATTCATGGTATTATCCCTAACCCTAACCCTAATATTTTCGGAAAGCTATTCATGGTACTATCCCTAACCCTAATATTTTCGGCTCCATTCCATCTGGTCATTTTCAAAGTCCTATGAATCCAGATATATGGCCAGCAGCCATGAGAGTAGTACAAAACTCGCATGGAGACTAAGAGGCTTGGTTACAAAATTCTAGCCTCCATACTTCATCCAAGTTGTGCGTCTACTTGTACATTTATGCCAGGGAAAAAAGAAAACAAAACAATAATGCAGACTACCACTCACATAAATTTTCCTGTTCAAAAAATGTCATCGGGTCTAAACTTATAACACCCAAAATATATCAATAGAAGGCTTGAACAGCCATCGAACTGGACAAGTGTTCGTTGGGGACATAATGGTCGTGTACAGCACCTACTTGGAAAAGGAAAACAAAAATGTATGCATTATGCGTGCTGACATGACAGACAACGAAGCCATGATGATAGTCACACTAACTATCCCTACACAACTTGTCCAGAAACATACAGAAAAGATCTTTCTAGGTAATGAGATATCCATTACAAATTTTAATATATTTCCCAAAACAATATATGACCATGGTGATTGTGATCGGATTATATCGTTCAACGAAACAAGTATTGTCAAAAAAATTCCCGCGATTTGTTCATAATATTGTTTCATACCTGACACAACAATCAACCAATTTGCACATAGAAACGACACTTACCCAATCATAACCATTGGTGTAGTTGTCACACTCACGAGAAAACTTGGCTCACAACACATTCTCCATATAAAAGATGTAGAGTCAGACAACGACAAGGAAATGGTATCGTTCTCCATATCTAGTTTTGTCATTTACTTTCACATGTCCATGTATCTTGGTTATGTTACACAACTATTGCATTGTTCCATGTTGCAGCTGCAATTGTTCGACACCTATTCAAAAAAAAATTCCTCAATGGAACAACAATTGCATAAAGGGAATTTTCCACTTATGCTCTTCAAAAATATAACAAAGAAAAGAGATGTTAAAGAAATGATCTTTCGCACAAACCAAACAACATTTGTAACATAATTGTGAATATAAATAGTACAGGATCTCAAGAAACTAACTAGCTCGACAATTGTTGTGCATATACATCTACAATTTCATCCACACTTTGCTCATACAAATTGCCTTCACCAATTTTCTGCATCTTTTTTTTGTTGTGCAATTGTATATTATATTGTTCAATATATTAACTGTTATGCTCACGTGCCCAGGTTGAGGATGTTTTGGTTGCAGTGAATGTGTAGTCGACCCCCTTCGAGCCTGTATGTGCCAAATGAAACTCTCCTTCTTCTGCCTCTACTTTCATAAATGATGGTAAAATTGATTGTCTACGATGCAATAAAAAATTCCCTTACATATATAGACATTTCCTCAACGCTTCCATCTGAACCATCGGCAACACAATCGTACATTGTACAATTAGACAACCTATGTTACAAGATGTGCTTCCTGGGCTAATAGA
Source organism: Picea engelmannii (assembly GCA_009831015.1). Classification (NCBI taxonomy): domain Eukaryota; kingdom Viridiplantae; phylum Streptophyta; class Pinopsida; order Pinales; family Pinaceae; genus Picea; species Picea engelmannii. The sequence continues at coordinate 393,783 of ML780592.1, forward strand.
ATTTCCATATGAAGTATACCTACACAAAAAGGCAAACTATGTTTACATGTTGTGCGACTTTCGAATCCATAGAAAATTTACCTTAAATAAGGACAATGCAATACTGCATATCGACTGGAAAAAAAATAAAATCATATCAAGCGTTGGCAGGAAATGAAACAATCTCATGTGTATCTGTCCATGCTACCCAATGAGGATATGAATAGAATTTTGCAGTGCCATGGAAAATTGAACAGGAAGCACATAAGATTGTTCAGTCCAGGAATGGGAAGCATGAGGACAAACCCCATACAAAGTATCCAACTTTGAATAAATCAAGCCCATCCTTTGAACTGTGAAAATGGCTTGCTCCTCTGAATGGAACCATCAGGCATTTCCAATAATATTGGAAATTTAGCATTGTTATATCTGGTAGTGATAGAACATAGTACTATCACAAGCAAATGTCCATAGTGATCTTGCTTCATGGTAAAATAGTAATCGACATGTTTCTTGGTGCCCATTTGGTGATTTGGTTATAGTTGGGATACAATGCCCAATCTTTGCTAGTTTTGTGTTGTCTTGTCTTTGGCATACTTTTGTTCATGTGCTTTCCTGCTGTAGTTTAGGGTTCTCATGGGCCTGATTATTTTCTCATGGTAACATATCCCACATGTAAGAGAAAACCAATGCCACGTGTGTTTTTTTTATATTGAATTGTTTGATGCATAGGTTGATGCGTACTGCTCTATGGACCCTTGTGGGATCTCCCTTGGCACCTTATGTGTTCATGTATTGTCTTGTGCCTCGACTTTCAATACATTTGGTGTTTACTCGGCTCTTGGTTGTATGCTTCTTTCTGGAAAATTAATGATACATTCAGGATCTTAGTAGTTTTTCTATGATCTTAAATAATATACAGGAACTGCTTTTCGTTTTAATGTAAGCTCTCTTAAGCAAATGTAGTATGTGGCTCGTTTTAGCACTTTTACTTGATCGATGAACTTACCAAAGTTCATCTTCAGAAATATTTTGAAATAAAAGGATATATGCTATGTGAAGTCCAATGGAACTATCATATCAACCACAAAAAATTAAAATTAAAATTTGTCATTGTTATACTTACGGTGAAGTTGACAGTACAATAATTTTACTTGAACATCCCAAAATTGATTTTCCTGTGGCTTTTCGATGCTTCTCTTATGCAAACACATCCTGGAAACTATAAACATGACTCGCTTTATCTATTTCTTGATTAAAGAGCATGTTCACTTGTTTAATGCACTTCGTAGTTACTGTTAAGACCATCAATGGGGCTTTCATAACACCAATTCCCGCTTCCGAAAATTTCCATCCCCTTTATTTTTTCCCTCTGCTTTCCCTTTCTGATTACTTAGTCATTTTTTGAAAAATGTCTAAGTGCATGGGTTGGCAGATTCACGTGTTCAGATTTCCACTAATGATTTTATATCATGAGTCTGACCAACTGCTTCCCCGTTCCATATTCAACAAATTTTTGGATCGTGGGTTCCTGGGTAGGCGGGCTCAACATTGTGTTTCCATTGTTCTGTCACCTGCAAACAACACTCGAACTTCCCTAATCTACAAATTGACAACCAAATTCCCCTTTATTTTTCTCCTTTACTTTCCCTTTTCTAGTTACTTAGTCGTTTTTCTGAATGTCTCATGCTTTTATATACAACACCTGAAGTTCCATGATATACAAATTAACCTTCGAAGTGTGTCATTATGCCCTATTCCTTGTTACAAATTTTGCAATCAAAAGTTTGGATACATACAATTTGACCATTGGGCCCTCGCGTCTCCTCAGTATAACTTGTGGCCATGTTTTCAAGCCCGTCAATATGCCCTATTCTGAATATGTCTCATGCTTTTATATCACGAGTCCAACCAACCACTTCCCCATTGCATACTTGGCCACTATTTCCATCGTCGGTTCCCGCCCATGCTTGCTCAACATTGTGCTTCCATTGTTCCGCGAACTACAAAAAACATATGAAATTTCGCGATATACAAATTTTGACCGTCGAAATATGTCATTCTTCCCTGTTCCATGTTACACATTTTGCAGTCGAAAGTTCGGAGATATACAATTTTACCATCGACCCCTCACGTCTCCTGAGTATAACTTGTGACCCAGTTTTGAAGCCCGACCAACCTCTTTCCATACTTGGCCATTTCTTGGAATATCTTTCACGGGTTGACGGGTTCACGAAATATCCAATGCTTAATCTCTCTTCGCCATCCCCGCCACCTTCACACTTCCTTCTAGATATGCAATTATTAAGCTTTAATGCTAATAGATTATCGTGCAAGAACTGTTAATATTGTCATTAATGTCCAGAAGGTTGCAGGAGATCCGTCATTAATACGAATTAAACCAATATTTTTAGAGGGTCATGTTACCATTTCCAAGTGTTCATTTCAAGCGTAATGCAATCTCTTTCGCACGTCATCCAATTGGCGGCTTCATGTAATCTCCAATCCTTAATCACTCTTCTCCATCACCACCACCTTCACACTTTTTTCTAAATATGAAATTAGTAAGCTTTAATGGTAACAACTCATTATGCATGAACTGTAGAGATTGTCATTGATCAGCGAAAGGCTCGAGGAGATCTCCCATTGATACGCATTAAACCAAGATTTGCGGAGGGTTATATTGTCCCTTCTAAATGTTCATTTCAAACATCATCTAGAGAAAACTGGCATTCTCATTAACTTATGGCAGCAGTTCGACAACAGTTATGTCCAGATATAATTAATACCTTCGGGCATGATGACCAAAAGTTCCAGTGCTCCAGGGAATATTCTTACTACTCATCTCCCTCCGCCCAGAAGAAAAAAAGGAGATGGTCCCTTGGTGTACCGAGATATATATTTCAAGCCAAAATATTCCAAGGAAAACCCCCCTACTCAGATAGCTCGCCCTCTTGCGTTGATGGCCGACGCAGAGGTTGATGTGGTTGATTTCCATATGGAAGAAGATGATATGGTGAATGATGATACGATGATGGATGATGGCAATACAGACATTGTTCCCACTCCTGCGCCCAAATTGAAATCAACCATAATGGGGGGCACTTTCTGGCTCGGCGATGGCGGCCCTGGGAAGACCAAAGGAAGGGGTTTCAGAAAAGAAACCGACGTTGAACGTAATAACCGCTTTTTTAGCTCGAGAGTTTGAGTCTCTCGACTCGGATGGTGGTCCTCTCCCTTAGAGATGTATCCTTTCCTTTCATTTTTAGGTTTTAGGATTGGGTTTGAATTTGTCCCTGGTACAACCTATGTCCCTTAAGTCTTTGACTGTAAGGAAATGGTCTCTTGATGCACCCAGAGATATATTTCAAGCCAAATAATTATTCAATTTTGGTACCACTCTCATGTTATCTGGATATACAATTAACATCTTAGGGGGTGAGGACCAGAAATCCCATTGGTGCAAAGCATATTCCTACTACTCATCTCCTTCCACCTAGAACAAAATAATTTGGGCCTCTAGAATTGCTTGTGCAACCTGTGTCCTTGAAGTCTTTTCCTGTAAGGAGGGGATCTCTTGGTCCCCTTCCGCCCAGAACGAATTAATGTGGACTTCTCGAATTGCTCGTGCAAGTTGTGTCCCTGAAGTCTTTGACTGTAAGGAGGTGGTCTCTTGGTGTGTCCTCACTTTCCGTTTCGGGCTCTTCTACTTTTCCTACAACATTTTTTCTCTTCTTTCTCACAGGAAGCTTGTGAGAACTATCAATTTTACCGCGAGGAGGGTTATTATGTCCTCCTACGTTTGAAGAATTTTGGGTTTCTTTCTTATTGGGGTGGGCCATTGGAGCGATGTTGCGGGATGTCATACTCTTGGCAGTGGTGGTCGTGGATTGGAAACTCTTCTCATCAGGGCCTTTTCCCTGTTATTTGTACAATTCAGTGGTGCTTTGCAATGTATCTAGGTCGCCAGCATCAGGAGCAGGAGTGTTGTTGACCTTCTTCAAGCCAAAGAATTATTCCACTGCAGAATGACTCTCCTGTTTCTTTGTTGCCTTAGGTATTTTGCAAGATATTGAGATTACGATAGCCAGCATTGACCTTCCGAGTAGAAGATTGCAAGGACTTCCTAAAAAAACATGGTAATGAGTTTTGTATGCATGTTCAAGAGCTTCTTGATGACTCCTGCATTTTGTCACACTAGACAAACAATACATAATTGTATGCATGCTTATTTTCTTTCTTTTATATCTCATGTACCTATATTTATGACAAATATGTTCAATGCTTCGGTGCAAAGAACTCAATCCAATGTCTATGGATAAATATAAACTGCCCACTATTTTTTTTTATAGATTTACTATTAAACAAATTTCCTTGGAATCTTGGTTGGTGCTTCTTTGCTGGATTTAACACCTCTTCTCGTTTGCATGGTTCAATAGTCTCGTAATTATTGAATATTGTATTGGCTCAAGTAATTTGATCTAATATGGAGCATTAAAAAAATATATGACAATGCATTGTGTCTATCCCATCAGGCTTCTATGGAAACATAAATGAATTTTAGACAGTTTCAAACCAACATTCAATTCTATTCGTAATGCAGATAGAACATAGAAACACTAATTCACGATGTGGCAGTCGGGGCCCTGCCCTAGAAGTTTTATTTTCATCTCAACCTTGTTGAGAAAACAATCTCTTATTTCCCTTTCGCTTCCTTGATTCCTTTACTCCAAAAGGAAACATGTTAATAGTTGTCCATCCCCTAGCCTCTATTTGAGCACTTTTACTTTATTAATGAAATTACAAAATTTCTTCTTCGTGAATAAAAATAAATAAAAATTGATATATGGTGGTTGAAATCAAATGGGACTATGAAATCAACCACAATATTAAAATTCAAGTTCGTCATTGTTATTTCTAGATATGCAATTATTAAGCTTTAATGCTAACAACCCATCATGCAGGAAGTTTAATACTTAAAATAATATGTCAAAGTCATTAAAGAATGTATCAAGAATAGAATTACTCCCACAAGTTGCAAAAAAAACAAATCTTCAACAAAGCATTTGTTCACACCCTTTTTAATGATACAAGCACAATAGAAAACGAGTAAGTGGATATAATATTAGACTAGAAAACGATGGTTTTGCAACAATGGGGCTTGTTTGAGACCAATTCCCGCTTACGAAAAATTGCCCTCTGCTTTTCTATTTTCCCACTCTCTTTTATCCCCTTCTTTTCCCTCTTATAAACTTAGCCAAATTCTCCTTTTTTTTTCCCCTCTACTTTCTCTTTATGGTTACTTAGTCGTTTTTCCAAAAATGTCTAGCTACGCGGGTTGGCGGACTAATGAGTTCATATTTTCACTCATGCTTTTATATCACGATTCTGACTGAGTGCTTCCCCATTCCATACCTAGCAACTTTTTCGATCGTGGATTCTAGGGCATTTGGTCTCTAAATTTCACTTCCATTGTTTTGTGACCTGCAAGCAACACCTAGGCTTCCATGATATACAAATTGACTTTCAAACTCCCACATCATCCCCTCTTATGTGTTACACATTTTGCACCCAAAAGTTCCGAGACATACAATTTTACCGTTAGGGCCTCACGTATCCTCAGGAACCCTTGTCACCCTATTTTGAAGCCTGCCCGACTGCTTTCCACACTTGGCCATTTCTTGGAATCTCTTTTTCGGATTGTTGGGTTGGCGGGTTCAGGAAATATCCAATTCCTAGTCGTTGTTTCCTGTTCCTGCCACCATCACACTTCTTTCGAAGTATATGGAATAAGTATACAACTTTTCCAGAAACATGCAAAACATATATTGCCAGGTAATGGGATATCTATTACAGATTTGAATATATTAGCCCTTCTTTTCCCTTTTCTATACTTAACCAAATTCCTGTTTCTTTTTACCCTCTACTTTCTCTTTCTGGTTACTTATTCGTTTTCATAAAAATGTCTAACTGCGCGGGTTGGCGGACTTACGGGTTCACATTTGCACTCGTTCTTTTATATCGCGACTCTGAATGACCGCTTCCCGATTCCATACCTAACCACTTTTTTGATCGTCGATTCTCGGGTAAGCAGGCTCTATATTGCACTTCCATTGTTTCGTGACCTACAAACAACATCCAGACTTCTGCGCTATACAAATTTACTGTCGGACTCCCACATCATACCCTCTTCCTTGTTACACAATTTGCACAAAAAAGTTCTGAGACATACAATTTGACCGTCGGGTCCTCACGTCTCCTGGGGAACTATTTTCACCCCATTTTGAAGCTCGTCCGTCCGCTTTCCATACTTGGCCATTTATTGGAATCTCTTTTTCAAATCGTCGGGTTGACGAGCTCACGAAATATCCAATTCCTAATCGTTGTTTCATGTTCCTTCCACCTTAACACTTCTTTCCAAGTATGCAATAACTGAGGTTTAATGCTAACATCTCACCATGCAGAAACCGTAAATATTGTCATTAATGAGTCAAATCCTTGAGGAGACAGTCACACTGACTATCCCTACACAACTTGTCCAAAAACATGTAGAAACGATCATGCCAAGTAATGGGATATCTATTACAAATTTCAAAATATTAGCGAAAACGAATCTGACCGACCATTTCCCTATTCCATACTTAGCCACTTTTTCGATTACGGGTTCCTAGAATGTCGGGCTCAAGATTGTGCTTCCATTGTTCCGCGTCCTGCAAACAACACCTAGAATTCTGCGATATACATGCAGAAAACATCTTGACATGTAATGGGATATCTATTATAAATTTCAATATATTAGCAAAAACGAGTCTGACCGATCATTTCCATGTTCCATACCTCTCCTAACCTCTCCTGAGTATCCCTTGAAACCCTATTTTGAAGCCCGTCCGACCACTTTTCATGCTTGGGCATTCCTTACTTGCTCTTCCCCATCCCTTCCACCTTTGCATTTGTTTATAATAAAAAAAATGTTTATAAACACACACACACACACACACACACACATATATATATATATATATTATAAAGACATTGTTTATAATAATGTCTTATTTCTAAAAATGCAATTAGTAAGATTTAATACTAACAACTTATAATGCAGGAACCATAAAAATTGTCATTAATAAGTGAAAGGCTCGAGGATATCTCCCATTAATACGCATTAAACCAAGATTTGCAGAGGGTTATATTATCCCTTCTGAGTGTTAATTTCAAACATCATGGAATGTTTTTCGCGTGTCGTCGGGTTGGTGCGTTCACGAAACCTTCAATCCTTAATTTCTCTTTGTCGTACCCACCACCTTCTCACTTCTAAGTATAAAATAACTAAGATTTACTGCTAACAGCTCATCATGAAACACCCATAAAGATTTTCATTAATGAGCGAAAGGCTCGAGGAGATTTCCCATTCACACGCATTGAACCAACATTTGCAGAGGGTTATATTATCCCCTCCAACTATTCATTTCAAACATCGTCTGGAGAAAACAAACATTCTTGTAAACTTATGGCACCATCTCGACAACAGTTATTTGGAGATACAGTGAACATCTTTGGGCTTCAGGACTAGAACTTCCAGTGGTCTAGGGCATATTCTTACTACTCATCCCCTTCCGCCCAGAACAAAGTAATTTGGACATCTGGAATTGCTCATGCAGGTTGTTTCCCTGAATTTTTTTACTGATTAATCTTTAGAACGTGTGGCCATCCCAAATCTCCCGACTTCACCGAGAAACCAGAGATGCTTTTGATGATTCCATTGGAGGCATTGAGGCCAAGAATTCCAGACTGAAGGAACGAGTCAAGGAATTGGAGGAAGCTTCGATTCCTATGCCATTTTTTGTTAGTCCTTTAGAAATAGCCATGCATGCCACCCTTACAGCCAAGTTAAAAGGATCCTCCAGCGTACTCGCATCGTGTAGAGGCTATGTGGATAATAATATCAAGAAAATAATGGAGTTGATAACTAAGGCCTGGGAAACATCACAAATTATGGCTTCCCTTGGAACGAGGGCACATTCTTTGCACGAACATTTGTAGGCGGATTTAAAAATGAAGAACATTTCTCTGTAGACACGGTCATCCATTTTGGTGTCCATGTCAACAACATGAAAATTATGAGAATAAGACAAGAAGACCTCCCCTCCCAAAACTGGATCACTCAATTAAATGCATGTTGGAAAGATAAAGTGAAGAACCTGCATCTCATTGTCCATTCATGTGAACAAGCCATATCAAAGAAAGAAGAATTATTCATAAAGCTGACCAAAATAGACTTAGCCCTAAGTACCAACGAGGTCCAAGACCCCAACTTAATCGTCAACTCGTTTTCCTTAAATAAGCAAGCCTTCGATGAACAAATTGACATTTTTAAGGGGTTGTCTTTAGAAAATTTTTACAACATCCTTAAATATGGTGAAGATGACGTGGACAACTGGCTAGTCGACTATTCGGTACAAAATGAAGAAATTGATCAGGCTCTGCGTAATCTTTCTATCGATCTAAGGGAATCAGAAAAGGATCTTTTCAACATAAAAATCTGGGATGAGATCAACGTGGCCCCCTTGAGAGGCTACATTGAAGAATGGGTCGAAAGGGCAATGGAGAAGCTAGTTGACGAAGGGAAACAGGCAGTTAGCACAATTTGAGTAGTCATCGACGACAACGATAAAAAGGCATCAACAAGAAAATAGAAAAGGGGGAGATATATATCATCATTGTAAGTCTATACTAATCACATCTTGCTTATTTTATCAATCCAGTTATTCCACCTTTTTAAATAGAAATGTCTAGCCAAAGACTGATACCTTCCAATTTATTCTTTTCAGGTATTCCTCTCTACCGTCGCCCACTTCTTCTTTCTACAATCCTATTTCTTGTACATATTTATTTTATGGTCCACGGGAGGCCCAATCCCAGTCTATATGACAAATGCATTTAAATTTCCAGGAATATGTAACCGAAAATATTATTTTTTGATATATTTCAAATAAAACTATTTTTATCTCCTTTTATATTTATGTGTTCAGAATTTTTTATTTTCAACTATGTTGAATGTCAAGATATTGTGTTTATTTAATTTGAATGTTTAATGTGTGTGATTCTTGGTCCTATTTTCCAGGAACCTTAATTTCAAAAAAAAAAAAAAAAACATTTTCTATCATTTTGTATTGCTTCAAGACATTGTGAAGGATATTTTGTAAGTCCCACATTTGAACTATACGCGTGACAAGAAAAAACTTATAGAGGAGTACCACATCTATAAGAACACAGTAGGATTCAAAAAAAAATATAGTTTTTTCTTTTCCACCTTATATAACTTTATTTTTCCTGGCACATATAGAGACACACAAGCCAGATGATCTATTTAAAGAAGTGACTATGAAAATTGTACTTAACTTTGACCAGTTGGAAGTATACATAAATCATTATGAATGAATTTCATAAATACATTGAAGAGATAAAACATGCAAGGTAGGAACAAAAATTTCGAACATAGCAAGTCAGAGTACTGGTAAAAAATAAAAGCAAGATGGATTATACACTTTCAAAAACTAAATGGTTTCAATGCCATAATTGTTCTAGTGGCCACATGTCATTTCCTGCATGGATACCACATGTGATTCATGCTGCTTGCCACGTCTTTGTTGCAGTTTCCATTTGTCTCCGCTACTTTTCTTCCCATCCCTGTGCATTTATTCCCAATTCAACCCGATAGGGACTGCGATGCCACGGAACACTTGTTTACAAACTTTTTCAAGAGCATAATAATCTTTCCACCCTCCATTTATCCTTTTCTAAATTCTATAGTTTTAGTTAAGCTTGTGATGAAGATAGATTTCAAGATATTTGTATGAAGTCACTTTCACCAAGTTGTTGTATCATACAAAAAATTAGTGTAAGTGATATTTTAGGATTTAACTATCATAACCTTCATTTTTTCATTGTTAAATTTCATACCCGTACTAGAGAGAAATCCTTGAGTATTTTTAGTTACTTGTTGAGATCATAGGGATTCATTTCCACAAGAACAATATCATCAATGTAAAGAAGAAGGATGATTCCTATACCAACTAGAATTAGGCCGATGCAACACACTAAGAAAACCTTCTAACTTGTTGATGTATATGCCAAAAAGGGTAGGGAACAAGGGACAACCTTGCTTAACTCTTATATTACAATTAATTTCTTTGAACCAACCCTTAAGCTTGGTTTTGTCATTGTTAACTTTCATACTTGTACTAGATCAGAATCCTTGAGAATTTTTATTTGTTTGTTGAGATCACATGGATTCCTTGCCATAAGAACAATATCATCAATGTAAAGAAGAAGGATGATGACTATAACAACTAGAGTTGAGCCGACATAACCTGCTTTTTCCAGACAACCTTATAATGTTTGAAAATGTAAATTAGTTTACATTAATATATTGGTATCATCATATACTAATTCATACATTTTACCCCTTACTTTGTCTAATCCTCACACATCACTTCCACATTATCTCTGATATTTCCAACATTAATCTTAAATATTTTTTTCCCATTTTTGACTTTCTCCATTCTTAATAGCTATCCTGATCTTTTGGTATTTGATTTCTCTCCACCATTAAATTTTCCACGTTGAATTTATCTCAAATTCCATGTTGACTCGTTTAATTAATTCATTTTAATCTAAATGGTCAGATTGACTCAATTATTTCTTTACCTAATTCTTACTCAACGAACACTTTCTCAACTTTAAATACAAAACCCCGACATGTGTTTCCTATTTATGAGCTTTATGTTGTCCCTGATGACGGGTGGAGTGTCAACTCGAAACGATGGACGTCTCAAAAACTATGTACACAGTGTTCATCCAAAAATACATTCTACATTAAACCTTATAATGTGTCGATGTATGTGCCAAAAAGGTTAGGGTACATGGGACAACTTTGCTTGTCTCTTATATTACATTTAGTTTCTTCCAACCAACCGTTAGTGTTCTTGAACTTGGAAAGCTCTCAACTTGACAATTTTTTTTATCTCTTCTAATCTATTCCAAAACTTAGTCATGGAAACTATGTTAAAATATTTACTAAAGTCAATGAAACAACATAGGATATTGGTTTTATTATTGTGACACTCCTCCACAATGATCCTAAGCCTAATAATGCAATGGGTTATGTTAAGTCGTTATAACTTAAAACTATGAGTTAGTAAATTTTTGACCTGGACAAAGTTTTCTAACCTAACACTTTTTAGTTAAATTTGACTCTGAAAATATTACTACAATGTCTTTTCACTCTGTCATGTAATATTTTCACCCTGGATTATTTATTACAATGTCTTTTCACTCTGTCAAAATAATATTTTCACCGTGTCATATAATCCATAGTAAACAAGGTTGTGTGGCAGTGCGGTCCCTGCCAACGAGGTTAGAAAGCAAATTGTGGAAAATGGGGTCGAATTGTAAATGAAACGAAGTGTTTAGTGAAAAATGTATATCACGGAAATGTTGTGTGAAACATGTATATCACGGAAGATGGGGAAAAAGTAAATGAGGGTTGGCAGGCAGAGCACCATCTATTTTTTGAAAGTATATAGCAAACCTATTTTTTTTTAGAGTATATAACAAAGTAAAAAATTTGTTTACAGTGCAAGAATAAATTTGGAAATTTAAATGCATTTTCCATATGGATTGGTGAAAGATAAAAATATATGATGACATAAAATTAATAGGAGATAAGAAATAAAATAAAATAAATGCATTTGTGAACATGGGGTATAAGTAAATGACGTTTGCATTGTTGAGCACCATTTATTTTGAAATATATAAAAAAAGAAAAGTTTGTAACATATAAAAGAGTAAATGTGTTTTCCATACACACTGGTGAAGGATAAGAATAAAATTCTGTAACATATTAAAAATTAAATGCATTTGTCATACAGAGTGGTGAAAGATAAGAATAGAGTCTGTAACATATAAAAATTTAAATGCATTTTTATTTGAAATCTGTCAAAAAATAAAAGTTTGTTATATACTGCTGAAAATTTGGAAATATACAAAAAAAATAAAGTTTGTTACATATAAACTGGAATTTCAATGCGTTTGTCATGTAGACTGGGATTGGGGCTCCCGCGGACCATTATAGAAATATGTACAAGAAACAGGACTGTGGAAAGAAGATAGAGTGCAATAGCTGCAAAAGAAAATAAATGGAAAGGTATAAGTGTTTACCTATACATCTGTATTTAAGAAACTGGAATAGTTGGGTTGATAAACAAAGAAGGATGTGATGAGTAAACTTACAATGAGGGTACATATGATCCCTTTGGATATTTTCTTGCGGATGTCGTTTCATTGATGTCGTTGACCACTGCGGTTTCAAGGATGTCCTCCACGGCTGCTGGAATGTTGGAAACTTACTGTTTCCTTTTGTCGGCGGCCTGTTTCAATTGCCTTTTGATCCATTCTTCAATGTAGCCTCTCATCGGGGCGATGTTGATCTCATTCCGGATTTTTATGTTGAAAAGATCGTTTTCTAATTCCCGGAAGTCGATAGAAAGATTAGAGAGAGCCTGATGAATTTCCTCATTCTGTATTGCATATTTGACTAGCCAGTCGTGGACGTGAGCTTGATCCAATTGAAGGATGTTGTAAAATTTTTGCAAATATAAGGTCTTAAACATAGCAACCTGTTTATCGAACTCTTTCCTGGTTAAGGGCAAGGAGTTCGCGATTAAGTGGGGGTCTTGGAAGTCATAGGTTTTCCCGACTAAGTCTATATTTGACAGCTTTGTGAATAATATATCTTTCTTCGATATGGCTTGTTCACATGACTGAACAATGAGATGCGGGTTCTTTACTTTTTCTTTCCAACATGCATTAAATTGGCCGATGCGTTTTTTTGATGGAATATCTTCTTCTCTTTTTTTTGTTTCTGTCATATTGTTGACAATCTTGCCAAAAGGGATGACCGTTTTTAAAAATAAATTTTCTTCATCTTTTAATTCGGTCTGCAAAATCTCGAGCAAGATATGTGCCCTGGTTCCAAGGGAAGTGATGGTTTTTTATATTTTCCACGCCTCGGTAACTAGTTCCAAATTAGTTCCACTCTTTTTTTTATATTGTTCTTCACATATCCTTTACAGGATGTGAGCAGGGTGGAGGATGCTTTTACATTGGGTGCAGGGGTGCCAGGCATGGCTATTGCCAAAGGATCGACAAGCAATGGCATAGGAATGAAATTTTCTTCCAATTCCTTGACTCGATCCTTCAGTCTAGCATTCTTAGTCTCGATGCCTCCAATGGAATCATGAATTGCTTCTTCGGTCACGGTGTGAAGTTGACAGATTTGGGATGGTCGCATGTTGTCAACGTCAACCTCTGAACGAGATTTTCCTTTTTAATTTTTAACATTTTTTTTCTTCTGAATTATCAATTTTTTATTCTGGCTATCAAAAACAACGCTCTGGAACACAAAAGATTCATCTTCGTTGAAATTTTTGGTAACGAATATGTCCATTGGATGGCTATGGTGAATGGCGTCTCTGGGCTGATCAAGGAAGCGGATCATGGTATCTAGATCAATGTCAAGTTCCATGTTCTCACTCTGAATTTTCGGCTCTTCCACCTGCCCCAAATTTGTTTTTCTCTTCTTCTCTACTAGAAGCTTGTGAGAACTATCAATTTTAGAGTGAGGAGGGTCATTATCTCCTCCTCCGTTTGAAGAACTTTGGGTTTCTTTGTTGCTATGATTGGTTGTTGGAGTGATTCTCTAAGATGTAGTACTTTTTGGAGTGGTATTTGCAGATTGAACACTCTTGTCACTGGGGCCTTTCCCCTACTGCGTGTACAATTTAGTGCAGCTTTTCACTGTCTGTACCTCGTCGACATCAGAGGCAGGACCATTGTCGCCACTGTCTCTATTTTTGGGCAGGTGTTTATTTACAAAACAATTGTCGAGGCCAAGTGTTTGTAAATGTTGTCTAAAAATATCATAGGGATCGAATCCTCTTATGTCTTTAGCATATCTCAGGTTGGAGATGCTAGAATGTGCTGTGAAATCATCAATTCTGTTGACATTTTTCAACGAACTCCCCTATTTTCCAAGGCAGAGAAATGAACTGTTTTTTTTCTTCCTTTGGAATAGATGGAACCAGTAGCTGTATTGATGTGCTACTTCTGAAACAAACATTATTTTTGTAATTTGACATGGAAGGAGAGCAGGTTGTTCCATGGAGCCAAAAATTCTTATGACGGTGTAATTATCCAAATGTTCGAGTGTCCCCTTCTTGTCAAAAAAACTAGCTGTCTGTTCAGATATGCGGGGAGCATCTTCTCCTAACAACAAAAATTTGAAAACAGACAGGAAACCATTAAAGACCACATAAAAATAGTGGGAAGCCTTGTGCTTCCACAAGGCTTGGCACCAGAACGTTACTGGGTGGAATTCACAGTTGACATTCTGGGACAGAGACAGTTGTGGAAACCGAAAGGAATGTGCTATTGCAAAAACTAAATAGGATGACATATAAAATTTATTTTCCCTTTTGTAGCTTGACAATTGGGAAGAGATTTCATGGGAAATTAACCTGCCCCAATAAAAAATGACTTGTTCATTGACTATGAAATAAAAAATATAAAGAGCCATGTGGGAAACAGTAGATGTGGACTCTTGTCTCGTTATTCTTGTAAACAGCCAGGAAATTTCACAAAATGGATTTCTAAATGAACTAACTTGCATGCTTGTGATATCTTTAGGAACTAGATTCAGGTTTTCCAAAAAACGGGGCAAGAGGTCCAATCTGTTATTATTCTTTGCTAGGAATTGTTTGCAATATTCTCCTCTGAAAGACAATGTTGGCTCTGGCAATTTCATCATCTGGTGGAAGACCTGAGGTGTCAAAGAAACATAAGAGCGGTCCTGCAATGGAATAATTCTTTTATTTGAAATAAATTTATCGGTGCACCAAGAGACCAGGTCTTTACAGTCAAAAACCTCAGGGACACAACCTGCATGAGCAATCCCGAAGGACCAAATTACTTGGTTCTCTGCGACAGAGGTTGAGTAATAAGAAAATGCCCTGGACCAGTAGAAGTTCTGGTCCTCGTGCCCGAATATGTTCACTGTATCTCCACAGAACTATTGTCGAGATGATGACATAGGTTTATTAGAAGGTTGCTTTGCTGCAAGTGATGGTTTAAATGAACAGATAGAGCCGATAATGTAACTTTTCGATAAATCTTGGTTAAATTCTTATGAATGGGAAATATCCTTGATCATTTCACTGATTAATGACAATCTGTAGTGGTGGGGCATGATGAACTGTTAGCAGTAAAGTTTATTTATTGCATATTTAGACATGCGAAGGTGGCAGGTAGGATGAAGAGCAATTAAGGAATGGAGGTTTCATGAACGTGCGAAGGCCACGTCGTGTGAATGAGATTTCATGATTTTTAAATGAACACTCGAAAGGGATAATATAATACCCCCGAAAATTTTGGTTTAATGTGAATCAATATGAGATGTCCTCGAGCCTTTCGCCCATCAATGACAATCTATACGATTTCTGCATGATGACCTGTTAGAATTAAATGCCAGTAATTACATATTTAGAAACAAGATATGTATATATAATTTTCTTTTATTTTATTATAGACAAGTGAGAAGGTGACAGAGACGACGAAGAGCAAGGAAAGAATGGAAAGCTCTGAAAAGAAGTCGGATGGGATTCAAAAAATGGTTACGGGGATAGTCAGGACAACTGAGTGTTGCACGGTCAAATTTCATGCTTCGAAATTTTTGAGTGCAAAATGTGTAAAACGGAAGAAATCATGATGGGGCAGTTCAATGACCAGTTTGTATATTTGTGGAATTTCAGAAAAGTGGCTAAGTATGGAATAGGGAAATTGTTAATTGCATGCATAGCAATAATATCTTATATATAATTGCCAGCTGCTAATTGCAAAGGGGCACGGGCATAGGAAACAACAAATACAAACTGAATATTTCTTCAACACGCCAAACCGACGATCCACCAAAGAAATTTGAACAAATGGTGAAGTATGGAAAGCGGACGGACGGGTTTCAAAATCGAGTGACAATAGTTCCACTAAATATGAAAGGACCCGATGGTTAAATTGTGTTTCTTGGAAGTTTTCAGTGCAAAAATGTGCACCACGGAACAGGGCATGATAGGTGGACCATAATACGAAGAAGGTATGATCTAAGAACGGTTGCAAATTTGTATATCACAGAAGTGACGGTACTGTTCACAAGCCATGGTTCAACAGAAGTCCAATGTCGAGACCGCCTAGTGGGAATTCACGGTTGGAGAATTTTATGGGTATGGAATGGGGAAGAGTTCGATCGGTGTCGTGATAAAAGAGCATGAGTGCAGTTGTGAACCCGCAAGACCACCCGCGCGCAGAGCAATGTTGACCTGGCCAGCATGTAAGCCCGTCCATCAATTTGTATATCGTGAAACTCTGGGTGCCAGTTGCAGGACATGGAACAATAGAGGGCCAATTTAAAGAAGGGGGAAGTGGTCATTGGAAATGCGTGAATTTGCGAAGCTTCGGAGAAAGGAATTTTCAGGAGAAAAACGATTAAGTAACCAGGAAGAGAAACTAGATGGAATAAAAGAGTGGGAAAATAGAAAGGCGAAAGGCAGTTTTCGTAAGCGCTAATTGGTTTCAAAGAAGCCCCATTGTTGCAAAACCATGATGTTCTACTAATTGTCAGAAAATGCATTGTTGAAGATTAGATTTTATTGCAATATGTGCGTGTAACTATGTTATTGATACATTCTTCCATGACTGTAACATATTAACTTAATTACTAAACTTCATTTTCTACTAATTGTCAGCAAATGCTTTGTTGAAGATTAGATTTTATTGGAATGTGTGAGTGTAACTATGTTCTTCATACACTCTTCCATGAGTGCAACATATTAATTCAAGTATTAAACTTCTTGCATTATGGGTTGTTAGCATTAAAGCTTAATAATTGCATGTCGAGAAACAAGAATAATGAATTTGTTGCAACATTGTACATTGGTATTGCTATGTTCTATCTGCATTACGAATAGAATTGAACGTTGGTTTGAAATTATGTAATCCATTTTTTGTTTGCATAAAAAGCTGGTGGATTTACACAGTACATTGGCATATAATTGTTAGATGTTCCATCTTAGAAAATATAATATAAGTAAACATAATATCAAAGAATTACGAGAGCACCGAACCATGCCAATTAGACCATCTGTTAAACCCAGAAAAGAGGCAGCAACGAAGAGTCGAAGGAAAATATTTTTTAATAGCAAATGCATTTAAAAAAATAACAAAAACACTGAGTATTGTACATCTATCCTTAGAAATTGGACCCAGTTCTTCAGGCCAAAACATTGAAGGTATATGCGAAAAACACAGGCACGAGATCTGCAGTATGGAAGATCTTTGCAGTGTTCTCCTCGATGAATCATCCTGTGCTGAAATTGATATTTTTCACAAGCTTCCCCTGAGGAAGAAGACAAAAATGGTTGTAGGGAAAGTGGAATAGCCCTTAGCTGAAATCGCCTCTGCATAGTCCAAAAAAATTCAGTAGCACATCTTTCACGTGCAATTCCAGAGGCCCAAATTAGTCCATTCTGGGCAGAAGGAGATGACTAGTAGGAAAATGCCTTGCAGCAACGAGAGTTTTGGACCTGATTCTCGAAGATGTTAATCAATGATTTTTTCGCTTGAAATATATCTCTGGGAGCATCAACATATCATTTCTCTACAGTGAAACTCTTTCGCACAGAACAAACGAATTTGGAACCCTGGAATTCCTACTTTCGTGCTGCAAAGTGGTTGTTGCGTTCACCGTCGGTTTCTTTTCTGAAACTCCTTTTGGTGTTGTCATCACCGTTATCACCGAGCCGGGAAGTTCCATTCGTTATGGTTGATTTCAATTTTGGTGCAGGAGTGGGAAGATTCTCTATATTTCCATCATCCATTACTGTATCATCGTCCATCAGATCATCTTCTTCCATCTCGGAATTCATGGCATCAACTTCTGCGACAACCATGAATGCAAGTGGACAGGTTTTCTAAGCAGTCAGGGTTGCCATGGAATTTTTTGGCTTGAAATAAATCTCTTGGTGTACCAAGGGACCATCTCCTTGTTTGCTCCTGGGCAGAGGGAGATGAATAGTAAGAATATGCCCTGGAATAGTGGAACCTTTGGCCATTATGCCTCAATGTGTTTACTATGTGTGGAGAGAATTGTTGCAAAACGTTATTAAGAATTTTCATTTGCTCGAGACGATGTTTGAAATGAAAATCAGGGAGGGATAATATAACCCTCCGCAAATTATGGTTTAATGCATATCAATGGAATATGTCCTTGAGCATTTCGTTGATCAATGACATTTTCCAGGGTTCGTGCAGAATGAGTTGTCACCATCACAACTCACTAATTACACAATTAGAAAAAAGTGCAAAGGTGGCGGTGACAGCGAAAAGAGATTAAGAATTAGAAATTTCTTAGAAGGACCAACCCGTTTGCGCACAAAAAAAAATATTGCATCGCCTTTCAAATGAATACTTGGAAATGATAACATACTTGTGTGAAAATCTTAGTTTAATTCGTAGTAATGACAAATATTCTCTGGATTTCCAGACATTAATGACAATCTTAACGGTTCTTGCAGGATGGCTACTAGCATTAAAGCTTAATTATTGCATATCTGGAAACAAGTACAAAGGAAGCGGTGATGGAGAAACCGATTCCAAGAAATACCAAAGTATGGAAAGCGGTCAGGCGAGTTACAAAAGAAAAAAAACAGAAGATATACCCAAGAGACGTGAAGGGTCGATGTTCATATTGAATCTCAGTGACAGATATCGACCGTTAATTTGTATGTCGTGGAATTTGTAAATTGACAAAAGGACATGTGGGTTGGCTGGCTCAACATTGCACTTTCATTGTTCTGTGTCCTCCAAATAGCACTCAGAGTTCCATGATATACAGATTGAAAGATGGAATCAAGGGATGGCGAGTTCAATATTGCTATTGTTTAGGGATGGCAATCACTATCAACTATCTAACATATCTAAAAAAATTATTTTCAATACTAAATTATTAATATTACATATTGATCTTGCAGAATTTTATTAGACGAGAAAGTTTGTACAATCTAGTTGGGCAAGTTATTTAAATTTTTTTCAACAAACGAACAATACATAGTAGACATGTACTTTTATAAAGTATGGACATGATATTTTATAGAACATATGCTTATCCCACATTCCATACTGAGGCACTTTTTCGATTGCGGGTTTTCAGCCTGGCAGGCTGAAAATTGAGCCACTATTGTTCTGTGTCCTACAAATAGCACCCACGCTTCCACGATATACAAATAGATAGGCAGACTTGCGGGTTGGTTAGTTGAATGTTGCACTTTTATTGTCCCGTAGAGATTCTGTATTAGTTTCATATTTAGCCAGGTTTTTGGATCGGGAGCTCTCGGGTTGGCGGGCTAAAAAATGGGCCTCTATTGTTCCACGCTCTACAAATAGCACCCACAATTATGTGACACACAAATTCAGAAGTGGACCTGTAGTAAATTATTACTGTTAAATATTGATATTGCATAATTTAATTAGACGAGAAATTTTGTACAATCTGGTTGGTCAAGTGATATAAAAGTATTCCGACAAACGAGCAATACATAGTAAACATGTACTTTTATAAAGTATGGACATGAGATTTTATAGAACATATGTGAATCCCTCATTCCTTACTTGGACTGTTTTTGGATTGGGGGTTTGCGGCCTGGCAAGCTGAAAATTGAGTATATATTGTTCTGTGTCCCACAAATATCACCTACACTTTCACGATATACAAATTGACAGGAGGACTTGCAGATATGACTCTCTATATAAAGTATGGACATGAGATTTTATAAATCATATTCAGATCCCTCATTCCATACTTAGGCACTTTTTGGATCGGGGGTTCGCGGCCTGGAAGGCTGAAAATAGAGTCTCTATTGTTCCGTGTCCTACAAATAGCACCCAAACTTCTACGATATACAAATCGACAGGAGGACCTACAGGCTGCTTGGTTGAACATTGTATTTTCATTATTCTAGAACATATTTAGATCTCATTCCATACTTGGGCAATTTTTGGACCGCGGGTTCATGGCCCGGCGGTGTAAAAATTGAGTATCTATTGTTATGTGTCCTTCAAATAGCACCTAGAATTTCGCGATATACAAATTGACAGGTGGACTTGTGGACATCAGTCTCTATACAAAGTATTCACATGAGATTTTACAGAGCATATGCAAATCCCTCATTCCATACTTAAGCACTTTTTGGATCGTGGATTCACAGCCTAGCGGGATGAAAATAGAGTCTCTATTGTTCCGTGTCCTACAAATACCACCCAGACTTCCGTGATATATAAATTGACAGGAGGACTTGTGGGATGCTTCGTTGAACATTGCATTTTTATTGTTCCATAGCGATCCCGTATTAATTCCATATTTAGCCACTTTTTGTTTATTGGGGGCTCTCGGGCTGGTTGGATGAACATTGCACATTCATTATTCCATGTCCTCCAAATAGCACTCAAACTTCCGTGATATGCGCATTCACAAATGGACTCGAGGGCTAGCGGGTTCAAATTTTCCATTGTTTAGGGATGGCAATCCCTATCAACTATCCAACATATAAAAAAACATTATTTTCAATACTAAATTA
The DNA here is from genome assembly GCA_009831015.1 of Picea engelmannii. Lineage (NCBI taxonomy): Eukaryota > Viridiplantae > Streptophyta > Pinopsida > Pinales > Pinaceae > Picea > Picea engelmannii. The sequence goes on from ML780592.1 coordinate 414,500, forward strand.
TTAATATTACATATTGATATTGCATAATTTAAGCAAAGGACAAAGTTTGTCCATTTTGGTGGACCGACTGATATAAAAGTTTTCGAACAAACGAGCAATACATAGTAAACATGTACTTTTATAAAGTATGGACATGAGATTTTATACATCATATGTGCATTCCTTATTCCATACTAAGGCACTTTTTGGATCGCGGGTTCGCGACCCAGTGGGATGAAAATTGAGGTTTTATTGTTTCATTCCCTACAAATAGAAGCCAGACTTCCGCGATATACAAATTGATAGGCCGGTTCGGGCTGGTTGGTTGAACATTGCACTTTTATTGTCTCGTACCGATCCCATATGAATTCCATATTTAGCCATTTTTTTTGATCGGGGGCTCTCGGGCTAGCGGGCTGAAAATTGGGCCTCTATTGTTCTGTGTTGTATAAATACCACTCACAATTCTGCGATATACAAATTGACAAGCGGACCTGCGAGCTGGCTGGCTCAACATTGCAGTTTCATTGTTTTGTGTCCTCCAAATAGCACTCAGAGTTCCGCGATATACAGATTGACAGATGGACTTGAGGGTTGGTGGGTTCAAGTTTTCCATTGTTTATAGAAGTTAATCCATATCAACTATCTAACATATCTAAAAAAAATATTTTCAATACTAAATTATTAATATTAAATTTTGATATTGCAAAATTTAATTAGACGAGAAAGTTTGTACAATCTGGTCGAGCGACTAATATAAAAATTTTCCGACAAACGACGAATACATAGTAAACATGTACTTTTATAAAGTATGGGAGAAAATTTATAGAGCATATGCAGATCCCTCGTTCTATACTTGGGCACTTTTTGGATCGCGGGTTTTCGGCTTGGCGGGCTAAAATTTGAGCCTCTTTTGTTCCATGTTCTGCAAATATCACCCAAACTTCTGCGTTATACAAATTGGCAGGCGGACTTGCAGACTCCACATCTGGCGGGTTCAAGATTGCAATTGTTTAGGGATGTTCATCCCATCTAACTTTATCTAAAACATTTTTTCCAAATACTAAATTATTAATATTAACTATTGATATTGTACAAGTGAATTACATTAAATTATTAAAGGATGTTAAATCACTTATTTAAAAAACAATGAAGCAAATAAAAGAAAGTCTTTTTTAAATTCTATCACCACAAGCATAACAAGGACCAATTTGAATTTTAAGGCCCTCTTGTTCATATGATAGCACAATTTCACTCCGCACAGTATATATTCGTTGATTTCAAATTAATCCAAGATATTAATTTTGCCAAGTTCATCAAATAAGAAAAAATGCCAAAACAACGACCAATTTGAATATTAAGAGCCTCTTGTTGCTATGATAGGATAGTTTCACTTCACACACTATATATTCTTTTTTTTTCAAATTATTTCAGAACAATAATTTGACCAAGTTCATCGATCAAGGAAATCTGCTAAAGTAAGACACATAGTACATTTGTGTCACAGGGCCATAGAAATTATCAGGCGAATTTGTGGGCCAGGTGGCTAAAATATTCAATTATATTATTATGTGTCCTCCAAGGAACAGTTGGAGTTCCACGATATACAAATTGACAGACAAAGAAGATAACCAAGAACCAATCATACTTTAAACAGGTCGCAAGCAAGTTCCCAGAAGGTTCCATAGAAAAGAACCCATCGACCTTTGCACCAAACAATTTGATATACAAATAAAAGACGTCACCGCATTCATTTTCTCTTGCATCTGGTATATGTTCCCAGTAGAAATAACCGGGAACATGCGATATATGGGGATTACAGGGATATGGGACAAGTCCAATGAGCATTCATCTGGACATTGAACAAATGTTACAGAGACAGATGAGGTATTTTCGTTTCGTGCCAAAGTTTGATATATTTTTATTTTTTCCCCTTCTTCAACCGATATGCAAAATTGCATTGTCCTCATTCAAGGTGAATTTGTTGTGTATGTGAAGCTGCCGCAGCATGTAGACACTGCTTGCCTTTTTTTGTAGATATGTTTCATACGACAACTCTGCCAACTCAAGAAGAACATTTTGTAACAGAGGCTGCCTAATCGTACAATGCACGGTTGTGTTTCCCACAGTTCGGATAACATCATTCACACAATGTCCATATATATATGTGGACATTTTTCACTGCATCGCAGACAATCAATCGTATCATCACTTATCAAAGCCGAGGCAGAAGCAATGGAGGCACAAGCAACGAAGTTGCATCTTGCACATACAGGCTCAAAGGGGGTCGAGTAGACATTGGCTGCAACTAAAATACCTTCAACCTGGGAACATGACCAAATGGATTAATACATTGAACAACATAATACACAACTGCACCCCCCCCCCCTCCCNAAAATAAAATAAAATTAAGCAGGCACAGAAATTTGTTGAAGGTTATTTCTAGAGCAGGAGAGTGTATGCATCTTTATTTTGGCCTTGTCGGTCTGCAGATGTCTGGGATGACTGGTTTCTCATGCCCATGTCACTAGCCCAACTTTTTCTGATGTGAGCATGTGCAGATGAACATCAGGACTAAACAAGCATATGCATTGTATATTGTCCATCGGAAGGACCAAATAACCGTAAAACTGTATGCATATGATTTTTTTAACTAGAGAAATGTTTAACAGTAAACAGGGCATGAGCACGGGGCACCATGGCCAATCTGTATATCGTGAACCCCCGGAAGCTAGGGGAGCAATCTTCAACCTACTATCCTGGCACCCACAATCAAGAAAGTGGGTAACTATGGAAGAAGGTATAATCATGACCACATATGTGAATCCTTTAGTCCACCAACCGACACACGAAGGAATTTTCAGAAAGCACACTAGGCAAATGAATTAGAAAACAAAAGGGATAATAGAAAATGGAAAAAGTAGAAATAGGGAGCACAGAAAGGCCCATTATTGCAAATTCATCATTTTCAAGTCTAATATTATATGCCCCCACCTAGTTTGTATATTTAATTTACCAGCACACTTGGTATACCTTTTAGAAGATTGCACCACAAAACCCTTTGTTGTTGCACAAAACGATTCATCTCCCTGTCCAAGCAACCTGTTTTTTCCAAGGCAGCAATGCTAAATATGCAATGGACACAAAGACAATTTAGTATGAAGACAGACATCTAAAATAAAGAGAAACAACTCTATTTACCCGCCAAAGAGTCCTTTGTCCTGTCCAGCCATTTTGTTTGTTTAAATGAAACAATGCAGCGCAAACACAACGGACATGAACCAACTTAGTATGCAGGAAGGAACGCATGTAAGCAAGATAACTTACCATGTAGGAAGGAACGCATGTAAGCAAGATAACTTACCATGTAGGAAGGCATGCAACTAGTTTAACACATATACAGACCATAAAAGAAATACAAAACGATGCAATATGAAACAACAATACACGCATGCACCTTTCTATATCCTCTTCATTCGATGCAGTCAAGACTCCCTCGTTTTCTACAGCGACTATGTTTGTTTGAATGTGGGAACGCACAAAATTCAATGAACATCAATGGAAGATGGTATTCACCGGATAACAAGAAATACGTACACACAACAAAAATGACTGAACGAACAGTCTAGAAAGGCAGAAACATGAACCTTTTCACTTCTCTATCCATGGCTGTAAATGCGTAGATTTTTTTTCCCTGGCCAAAATATATTACAAGGCACAAAATATCACGCAATTGCATGGCCGGAGCTAAACAATTTCTAGTTTTCCTTGGCAATTTATCCATATATTCCCTTTAACCATGTTCTTTATCTTCTACATAGACTGATGTTCCCACGATACAAGTTCTCAGTTTTCCGTGGAAAACCACCCAGACATGCTTCCAGACATCAAAATATAATCTTGCTGAATCTTTGTTGCACATATCATATCTCAAGCACAACACAAATTATATCATGCGCACACCAGTCTATGTAGAGGAGAAAGAACATATAATGTCATATCCGCACATCTGACCATACATGGTTTATAAATGTAGCCTGCATACATATGCTTTATTCCAACAAAAAAATAGCGGATATTGTAACTTCACATGTAATCCTCTAACAATTTTGCATGCAACTATTTTCTTTCATGGAAGGATTGGAGCACCAGTAAAATCTCACAGAATAACAGATATCGGCCTCGACAGACATGGAAAATAACACAACTTCATGTCGACTCATGGGTGCAGGGGCTGAACACCGTAAAGCACCCCAAAAAAACAATAATAATCCAAAAAGAAAAGAAAAAAGAAAATCTCCAACCACCATCGCTGCACCCCGAACCTGCAAGGCCGAATCAAACAAAAGAAAACAACAAGGACCAAAAAATCCAAGAAGCATGAATAGGTCGAACTGCACCCCCAGGGCCTCGAAGCGCAAACCCCAACCAAACAAACAGAACCAGCAACCCATGAACCAATGAACCAGCAAGAACCATCGAGCCAGTGAACAACATATGTATTTTCAATGATTACGAAACTGTAGCCCAAGCATAAAAGGAAACAAAAACATACAAGGAACATACAACTACAAATAGGCAAACATTCTTACTTGCAAACTGCAAACACTGAACAACAAACAAGGAATACAAAATGAAACTATGGCATCAAAACTTACTCCGAAATGATGAAATGTCGAGCGAAACAACAACAAGAAGAAACTGACAAACCAACGAAGAAGAAACACTCACCAAACCAGTAAACAACGTATGTAGCTTCAACGATTACGACGATGAAACATACAATGGCATCAACCGACAAACCATCGAAGAAGAATCACTCACCAAAACAACAAACAATGTATGTAGCTTCAATGGAAGAACAAGGATGAAACATAAAATGTTTGTCGAACTAGCGGTGGACAAACAAGACTGTGCAAATTCACTGTAACTATATACAAAATTTTGAGGAAAAATGTACTTCGAGAAGCGTATTTACATAAACATTTAAGACTGCTAGGCTATCTAAGGACCTCGCGGTATGAAAACATTTAAGCTGTCAAGAGTGTTGGAGGACGTCGCGTCATGTAAACATTTACGTTGTCAGGCCTATTGAGGCATCTCGGAATAAGTGTCAATACATTTAAACAAATATACATCCACCAAAGACGCCATAAACTTTGGAATTCTCAATCACTACAAAGCTTGGATATCAAAACATTTCAATATTCTTAGTACATATGAAAACTTACGGATATATTCACCTAGCAGAAAATGCTAATGCAAACATTCCAACTAATGCTAGCATTAATCGGCCTTCAAGCAATATAGAGGGAAAATATATGATTAAAAAATATTGTCTACGAGAAAAAATTTGGATATGTTTCCATATAGTACATTGGGAATAGCGAAGCCAACAATAACACCTCCAATCTCTTATCCAATCAGATCAGTACATATATGTTTCTTTTTATTATATAAAAATATATGCTTTTAATTCCATAGCTCCAACAATAGGTATTGTGCAAATATTTCGGGTCAAATGACAAACTAATATGTAGTCAACACATTATCGATTGCTACAGTCCATCTATGCCTGCGGCAAGGACTAATAAACAATGTATTTTCACTCCCTCATAGAATCACCATCAAGCTCTCTTTCCGATAATAAGAATATCTTTCTTTTATTTTCACATATGTTTACCAATTGTATCATGTGATGTTAAAATGGGGAAGAAAACACCACAAAGTAAAGTAATATCACTTATATTATAGGGTGCTAAAATGGTGAAAATGTTAGCTAGTTTGATAAGAAATGGGGTATTTCTCTCTCTCTCTCTCTCTCTCTCTCTCTCTCTCTCTCTCTCTCTCTCTCTCTCTCTATATATATATATATATATAGAGAGAGAGAGAGAGAGAGAGAGAGAGATATCT
>ML780592.1:487198-510329 GCA_009831015.1 Picea engelmannii
AAAGGACTGGTCTCACAGGCTTCCTGAAGCATTATGGGCCTACAGAACTACCTGGAGAAATACTATAGGATTCTCTCCCTATGAATTAGTTTATGGAAAAAGTGTTGTCTTTCCTGTGGAATTTGAAATCAAAACCTTAAGGAATGCTTTAGCTGTCAACCTTGATTTGACCGATGCACAGACAACCAGGTTGCAGCAGCTTAATGAATTGGATGAAAAAAGACTAGATGCCATTCATCAGACAACTATGATTCAACAGCAAAGATCAAAATGACATGACAAAACTATCAAGCATAAGTAGTTCCAAAAAGGTAATTGGGCCCTACTGTATGACTCTCGGTTCAAAGAATTTCAGGGGAAACTACATATAAGATGGCTTGGACCTTACAAAGTAGACACTGTTTTCCCCAATGGAACAGTAAAGCTCCTCACAATCGATGACTCTAAAACACCGTTACTTGTAAATGGTCATCGGCTCCGTCTGTACCAACGCCCCATTTCCAAGGAAGATTTTAAGGCCACATGTGTGGCAAACTCTCATTACCTCTTTTTAGAGGGGGCTCCTACCCCTCATTGCAATTAATTCTTTTTAATTTAATTTATTTAGTATTAGATTAGATTTCGTTTACTAATAATCCCTGTCAGGAAATAACATGTTACAATTGATTTTTGCAGATTCTCGATCAAAGATAAGGCCTACTAAGAAAGGACGATCTTACTTCAAGAAGAGTCAAGCTTCCCCATTGCTGAAACACCACTATTCAACAACTTTTTTCCTTTTCCCCATTGCTGAAACACCACTGTTCAACAATTTTCCACATTTTCCCCCATTGTTGAAACACCATTGTTCAACAATTTTCTACATTTTCTCCATTGCTGAAACACCATTGTTCCGCAATTCTCCACATTTTCCTATTGCCGAAACACCACTGTTTAACAATTTTTCACATTTTTCTCCCATTGCTGAAACACCACTGTTCAACAATTTTCTACATTTTCCCCATTGCTGAAACACCACTATTCAGTAATTTTCTACATTTTCCCATTGCTGAAACACCCCTGTTCCGCAATTTTCCACATTTTCCCCATTGCCGAAACACCACTGTTCAGCAATTTTTTTACATTTTCCACACTGCTGAAACACCACTGCCTTAGTAGTATTCTGCAATATCACTCTTCAACGAGCATTTCTCTATTCTTTCCCTATTGCTGAAACACCAACTTTTCAACATTCTCTGTCAATAAGCTTTTGCGCTCTCAGACTACATTTTGTCCTTCCAGTAAACAAATCCTTGATACAATTCCTCTAACAAATCAAAAGTCTCTGCCACGGCTACTGCAGAACTATTATGGACATGCACTATATTTTGTTTGAAGTACGAATCAAAAGGTAAAGATGAGGTATGTAAACTTTATATGTAAATACAATTGAACTATAGTTAATGAGAAGATTCCAACTCATTATTACCACTCATGTAAAATCATTATGTCAGCCGTACTTGAGGGGGGGGGGGAATATCAAAATACTATATCATAATTTCACACGAACCGACCACCGCCATTCTCTTTTTACCATCCTTTCATTGTTTTACCACCATTTGCATGCCTTCACCCGAAAAACTCACTCTGCACAGAAGCGATTACTTGACTCTCCGTCGGTGCATTTTACTGAGCGGTTAGCTATGGGAGGCCCTGTCATACGGTACGAACCCTCCACGACAGCCCTGTTAGAACTGTATCCAGAAGTTCATCAAATTTTTCTATGTGCAGGATGGCTCGGCTATTTTCAGAGGCTCCAGGGATTTGATCAACATCAGGTTCTTCAATTTGCTCAAAATCTTTAGGAAGATCATTCCATTGTTTAAGGGGTTCGGATTCCAGTTACAGAGGAGGATATAGCACAGGTTTCGGGTCTCCCTACCAATGGCATTCGCTGGTTCAGCCGTAAACATATCATTCTTAATGCCCAACAGGATTTCCTCTTGCCAGGGGAACAAATTGAGCCTAAAGGCCGAGGTGTCTGACTTAGCTCATTGCCGCCTCCATGGCCGAAAATTGCAAAGTTTGTCAAGCACTACCTTACCTATGAAGGTCGATACCAGGTAGTCTACCCGTATAATTTTTTCTTGTTATCTCATTTACGGCATGGTAGATTGGTAAACATTCCTTATTATCTCCTTGGATGTCTTAAAAATATGTCGCACTATTGTAAAAAGGCTAAAAATCCCACCCTTTCCCTCACCCATCATCGTCTCGCTCAACTTCTTATCCAAAAGGGTCTTGCCCAACAAAACCCTCCACTAAACAACCCACCCATATACCCCCAAGAAGCTATTGAAATTCCTGAAAATCTTCAGGAACAACAACCACAAAACCCTCCAGACCCTCCATAAGTACCTACCAGTCCGGCTACAGACCCAATCAATCCAATTAACCCCCCTACCATACCAAGTCCGCCCCACATTTTACCAGAATCATCCACTCCCACCGTTCATATCCTTAATGATGATTCTGAACCAGACAATTCTCCCTGTCCCATCATTGAGGAAAAACCTCCACGCAAACGAAAGCAAATTCCTTTCTTTCCGCCCTTTTTACAAAGAAAATGAACAAGGGCCTCAACAAGGGCAACCACTACTACCACTGCCCTGAATCCCCAACCCATCTAGCTAAAACCCCGTGCATCTCCAACCTCCCAAATTCTGGAATCTTTACCTATTCCACCCACGGGCACTGAAACACAAGAACCAGAGGCCCAGTGTGTTGCGACATCATCCGTTTCAAATTTAGTAGCTGAAACACAAGAACCAGCTACTCATCAAGTAGCTGAAACACAAGAACCAACTACTTATTCAGTAGTTAAAACACAAGAACCAACTACTCATTTAGTAGTTGAAACACAAGAACCAGCTACTCATCAAGTAGCTGAAACACAAGAACTAGCTATAGCTGTCACACAAGAACTAGCTACAGCTGAAACACAAGAACCAACTGCTGATATTGTTATCGAGACACAGGAATCAGATGCTCAGGGTGCTGCAACATTACTTTCTCTATATCAAGAAGTTGAAATACAAGAATCAGTTGTTGATCCTATAACTGCTCCAAAAGAACCAGCTAGTGCGACTGTGACTGAAACACAAGAACCAGTCACCCCTCAACCAGAACCAACAATGGCCTCTGTATTACAAGAAAATGAGTTCCTAAGGTCTGAACTGGAAGCCTGTAAGCAAGAGCTAGCCATGGCAAAGGAAGCCTACGAGAAGGAACTTAAATTGTACACCCTAGCTCGCATAGCGACCATGACAGAGGAAAGTACAACAGAGAATCCGTGTAGAGAATATATGTGCAGTTAATGTGGGGACATCTATTATCAAGCATGCTACAAAGTAATTTAAATCCCAATGCCAGGAGCTTTCCATGCACCTACTACTTTTGCATTCAAAGAAGAAAACCCTACTGTTACACAAGAACCAGCAGGACCTTCCAAAATTAAGACTGAACCCTGGCCTACAACAAATGTCAAATATGAAGCCCCTGCTTTTGTTAATAAAGTTGTACAAACATTGCTTATTGATGAATCTGCCCCACCTAGCTAGATCAATGCCCATACCTTTGTGGAACAAGCCACTCAAACACTACCTCAGCCTACCATTTGCAATGCTGAAACACAAATTCAGCCATGGGATGAGCAGGCAATAATAGATAAATGGAAAAAAGAGTTTGTTGTTACACAGGTCAAAAGTCTGCAGGAACACAGACTAATCTGGCTAAACCATATCTATTCAAACTGGGAAGCTTTGGAGCAAACACGCCAGGAATCCCATGCCTATAAGAAACAGAATAAAGAGCTAAAAGGCAAATTGCTCCTGATATTTGACTTAGCACAAAAGTTGTTGGCTGCAAGGAAACCATCCTGCAATTACTCTCTATTCCTCATGGAACGACTTACATGGTTTCTAATCAAATCAATCAAAGAAGGCAGACCCCATGCAGTGTTAAATCCAACAGATTTTGTTAAAACCTTTACAGAAGCCTCTACTATGGATCAACACCTCCTCTATGAGGTATATTTTCATAATGAGGCCATCCTTGAGAACCGACAGCTTAACCTTAACCCTCTTGTCAATGACATCCAGATTCGGGCACTCACCTCCTTCCTTAACAATCAGATTATATGGCAGGATGACTTCCTAGCTGCCAAGCATAACGAGGATAACTGCCTTCTCTGGATACGGCCAGAACCACAAAATGCTGCCACCTTTGTTACAGAGTATTATCAGTTCTTGAAGAAACCAGGGATGACTCAACACATTCAACAACTACAGACAACCGTGCTTCAGGATTGTCAACAGATCATTAAATCCACAGAGATTGCTGCCCTACAAGCAAATAACATGTTTTGGAAACAATCTACTGAGAAAAGACAGGAACACAATCCCTATAGCCCCACTAATCTTGAGACAACAATCTCTAGGGTACCTAGCTACATCAAGTGTGTTCAACAATGTGTTGAAAGCTGGATAGGTCATTAGTTTCATTTTTCTATTCTGTGGATGCTAACAGAGAAACATCAAGTTCATTATAAGTTTCCCAAGAAGACCAAAACAACAACTTGGCAAAGGCTACAACGCGTTCAAGGATTCAAAGCTCCAACAGATAGCACTTTCCACAGCTACTGCTTAAGTAACTTGCACGCTTAGAGTCAGTATTCAGATTCTGATTCAGATTGAAGTTGCCTGAGGACATGCAACATTTTAAGTTGGGGGGGATGTTAGGACCCTACAATGTACCTTTTTGTTCACACTTTTTGCTACCATTACATCCTTTTTCCACTCACATTTAAACTTATATTATCACCTTACCCTATCTCTCCAAAGGTATATAATGTCTCTTCTCTTTACTATATGTTTAATCTGTTTTGCATATAATTTTACATTACTATCGTACTTAACCGTTGACCAGAAATATATAAGTGTTGAAACAGTTAGAACTGCAGATTAGCATTGAGGCCTGTTGCTGAAACAGTCAAAGCACGCAACCCTGTGGCTAAAACAGTCTGTGGTCTACGATGCTGAAACAACAACTCACACAAGAAGAAGCTGCTACTCTCCATGGTCCACGATGCTGAAACAACAACTCACACAAGAAGAAGCTGCTACACTCTCCGTGGTCTACGATGCTGAAACAACAACTCACACAAAAGCTATTACACTCTCTGTGGTCTACAATGCCGAAACAACAACACAAAGCTATTACACTGACCACAACAGTCGCACCTTGAGCCAAAATTAACCATCGCTGTTGCGTGAGACCACGTTGCTGAAACAGTCAGAAAGAAAATCCTGTTGCTGAAACAACCCGCGATTTGCGATGCTGAAACAACATACAACAATAAAGAAGATAAATATAGAAGTTGTTACTCCAACCGCAACAGCAACACCTCACTCAACACCATTTCAACTATTGTAATAGCATTCTGTTACAGGAGACTAGGATATCTTATTCCAGTATAGATATTTGATCTGACTAAGATTAGGATTCAGATATACACATGTATTTTGATGATCAAATTGTATCGAGATGATTCTCCTCTTTAAATAAGAGGAAATCATCATTAGAGAGGACCTTCTTTTTTGCTAAGAAAGGATTTACAGAGAAGGACGTGCTTTACTTCAGACATTGTAATATGATTTAGTTGACAGTTGAATAAAAGATTGTTCTGAGCATTTCTTTCTAGTTCATCTCGTTTCAGGGGAATCTTGTGAGAAGGGAGGGCCCACCTTCTTCACAAGATTCACCCATTAGCTTTGTAGTGTGTTAGTGTTATTTCTGTTCATGCCTTGATTAAGTTCTGTTTTGCTGAAACACTACTTTTCTGAACTCTGTCTTGCTGAAACTCTGCTTTACTGATTGTTACATCGTTTTCATATGATTCATGTTTGGGTAATTGTTAATCATTCTAGTTAGCAATCCTGTTTGGTGAATTTATGAAAACGTGATAATCATGAATAGGTGCTGAAGATTCCTGCTTGGGGAATAGGGTCATGTTCTCTGTTAAGAGATAGTTAGTCTTCAGTGTGTGTCAATCATTTCAATTAGCAATGAGTTTATGAAAGTGTGAAGATCAGAAACAGGTGCTAAAGATTCCTGATTGGGAATAGGGTCCTATTCTCTGTTAAAGAGTTAGTTAGCCTTTAGTGTGTGTCAATCATTTCAGTTAGCAATGAGTTCATAAAAGTGTGATGATCAGAAACAGGTGCTGAAGATTCCTGCTTGGGGAATAGGGTCATGTTCTCTGTTACAAGATAGTTAGTCTTTCCTTTTGCAGTGGTTTGAATGATTTCTTTCCTAGGTTGTTATTTCTTAATGTAATCCAGGATTCTTTGGATAATCATTTCTTTAAACTTTGAACTCTGCAATAGGTAGGTTACTTTCCTGTAATTCAAGTTAGAACTTCAGTTTGTTCAAGGCAAAAGTGTGATTAATGTATTTTTACTACAACTCTAGATTGCTTTTGAGATTGAGCATATACAATGCATGATTACCTTTGAAATAAACAGACTTCCCTGGCAGGAATGATTTTAAGGATGAAAATTTATTTTAAAATGTAGAAACCTTGGCAAATCTTTCTAATCCTTCATATGCCAACTGTAAATGTTTGGCGATATTTTTGTAATAATATTCAAATTTCTAAGGATTTTATATAGTTTTTATAAAATTTTGGCGATTTTTAAGGTAAAATAATTTTATCTTATAGAATTTGGGTGAATCATTTTTAAAATAGCGAATCATGTTTTTGGAAAAACCATGGAAAATTATCCCATGAGCTAAATTTAGCCCCTAAAATCATCCATGTTCCCTGGGTTGACAATTTATGTAGCACTTGATTGTTTAGTTAAATAAGCAATTATAGTGACCAACAAGTAGGAGATAAAGGAAGACAGATTACTCATGCATAAGAATAGAACTATGTTCCTGGTTCTGGAGAACTGAGGAATGTGGTACTGAAGGAAATGCATGATGTTCCTTATGTTGGATATCTCGATTACCAGAAAACAATTACAACAGTAAGAAGCCAGTTCTTTTGGTTGGGAATGAAGAAGGATGTTGCTGATTACATTGCTCGATGTATGGAATGTCAGAAGGTGAAGGCTGAGCATAGGCACCCGATGGGTTTGTTGTATCCATTTCCAATTCCAGAGAATAAATGGGAAGTGATCACCATGGATTTCATCACGGGATTACCTAGAACGAATAAGAAACATGATTCAATCATGGTGGTAATTGACATCTTAACAAAGGTTGCTCATTTTGTGCCTGTGAAGACAACACATACAACAACTAATATTGCAGAAATTTTCACGAAGGAAATTGCTAGGTTGCATGGGATACCTAGAAAAATCGTCTCAGACAGAGATATGAAGTTGACCTCCAATTTCTCGAGGGGATTGTTTAAAGGATTTGGCACAAATCTAAACTTTAGCACAACATATCATCCCCAGGCAGATGGGAAAACAGAGAGAGTCAATCAAATAATTGAAGACATGCTGAGAATGTATGTGATGGATAAGCCATCTAAGTGGGAAGATTACTTACACTTGGTTGAGTTTGCATATAATAATGGGTATCAAGTATCATTGAGAATGAGCCCATTTGAAGCCTTGTATGGTAGGAAATGCAATACTCCAGTAAGCTAGGACAACCCAACAGATAGAGTGGCACTTGGGCTGGAGTTGCTCAAGGACATGGAAGACCAGGTGGTTAAGATCAAACAGAATTTAAAGGCATCTCGGGATAGACAGAAAGTTTATGCAGACAAGAACATGATAGTTAGAGAATTTAAAGTAGGGGAGCGTGTACTTTTGAAATTGAATCCCAAGAAAATATCTTTGAAATTGGGGAGTTGTACAAAGCTGGCAGCCAGATTCTGTGGTCCATTTGAAATATTGGACATAATAGGGCCAGTTGCATACATGCTTGCATTGCCTACTTTCATGAATGTGCACGTTGTATTTCATGTATCTTTACTAAAGAAATATGTACATGATCCTAACCATGTTATTGATTGGCATCTGATTCAGGTAGAGATAGAGGGAGATTTTCAAGTTCAACCAATACGGGTATTGGACAGAAAGGTAAAAATGCTCTGAAATCGAGTTATAGAGCTGGTAAAATTTTAGTGGACCTGCTACAGTCCTGAAGATGCTACCTGGGAGCATGAAGATGCCATGCGAGCAGAGTACCCACAACTTTTTGAATTAATTTGAGATCTCTATTTTGTATATGCACTAAGGACAGTGCCAAAATAAAGGGGACGAGATGTAACACCCCAGGTTTTGAACCCCCATTTTAAATAATGTATTGTTACAGTGCGAAGAGGCCAAAGTGCCCAAAAAATTATTAAAAGGCCAATGTGCCCAATACATCTAATGTTTCGTATCATTATTAATAATAAACACATCGTTGGCTGCTATATGGGCAAGGACTAGATTTATAGGGAGCTATGATTCCACAAGAGAGGGGGCTTGTGGGACTAAATGTTTATTCCTATGTTAATTACCTTTTTGCCTAAGGGGGGGGGAATGGTTACGTGAGATTCTTTGGGAGGCTAGGAGGTTCTTGATTTCCCCACGAACATACTTAAACCCTCCCTTGGTTCGATTGCGGGGTTGGTCATTGGATTGTCCGCTCTGTCACCTTTGCGTTACCTCATTCTTACCCTCATGCACTCCCATGCACTTACCTACCTCCTACATCCATCCTCACTTGCATATTGGTCTCAGGAAGGGTGACCGAACTTTGAAAGAATTATCCACAAGATAGTTGGCTATAATGGTCACTGGTGTGATCCAATCATGCCTTGAGGCCTGCATGTCTTAGATGCAGTGGCCTATTTCTAGCATGGCTCACAACTGCGAGTCCTGAGAGTACCAACATTGAGATTCTGAACTAGTTTCATTGGAGGCATGAATAAGGAAAAGGACTACCTGAGGGACTACGTGGCAGAGAAAGGCAGAGGTTCATTCTCTCAAGTGGTGCAAGCTGGGTAGAAGAGAGTTAGGTACTTGGATTGTTGTGAGTGTTGGGAATCCTGTGAGAGATTGAGAGCTGACTGGTTTGGGAAGCCAAGTTCAGTCTATAATCGTCCTTGTGGATTCGTAGCCCTGGCTCGGGGGTGACGCTATTGTTGCGATTTGGAGTAGTAGTTTCTATGGTTGGGTGGAATTTCCTTGGTCTGCAGCTAGTTGGTGTCATCTTTCATAAAGATAAGTGCTCTCTGTTGTGATATTATTATCTGTGTATGAATGTTTTTCCGCTATATATTTAACTATTGTTAATTGAATCTTTAGAACATGCATGTTTGTTGGATATTGTTGTGCATGTCGTTAATTATCTTATCTTATGCATCTTTAATAAATAAAGAAGGTATTAGTATGAGAAAGAAGTCCAAGGGTGGGCTTGCAGGTAGCATACCTTGGCCTGTGGTTGGCTGGGTATGTTACAATATTTAAGCTCACATCATCCATAGAATGAAATCAATGGCTTAGATCTGAGCATGTTCCACCTCATAAGATCTACAATGTACAATGCACATCACATCCACAACTTTCTTAGACTTTAATGATATTTGGGCATGCGAGGGTGGTTTTGTAGCATGCTACATGGCTTCTATTTATTTCTTTCGCATGGATTTTTGCTATGAGAAAACCACTCACATGCCCATGTTATACCACCAGTGGTATTTCAGAAGCTACATATGGACGAGTGTACACTTGACACTGACCTGGGAAAGGAGGTGGACCAATCATGGATGGATAAGTTTCCACCTGGATATGGCATGGCCCAACACCCTGTAGATGGCCTCCCAACACCCAATAGATGGTCGTTGCCTAGTCATATCAACCCCCACAAGCATCTAGAAATAACCATTGTTGACCAGGAGACACATGGACCAACTAGACGATATCATGCATGCCAGTCATGCCACAGCGACATCCACCTGGACCAGTGAAAAAATTCCATGTGTCCTTTGTACATTGATGACATCATAAATGACATCATTCAAATTTTCATGCATTTTTAGAATTTGATGAAGCAACATATATTAAATTGATGTGTGTCCTAGACCATTCAAAAATGAATAAAATATGATCTTAATGGATATTCCCAGATGAGAAAGATTTTCGTAAATGTCAGAAGAATCATGTGGCACGAATGATCAGTGCAATTTGAAGCAATTCATTGAAAATTATTACATTTCCAGATACGCCTGATGGGTATCAAGATCATTGTCCATCTCTCACATGCTCCAATATATGATCATAAGTGCCATGCTCAAATCTGATTAATCATGAGTTCTGTCAGACCGAGTTCTTTTTTTTTGTTTTCTAGTTTGTTCGTGACTTGTGGGACTAGCATGTGGTTGAGAAATCATGACTTAAGGGCATATAAGTTGTCAAAATCACCTGGGGATCGCACCCAGCCTGAGCCACACCAACCCTTAACATGGCTAGATTTTTTTTCCCCGCAGGTTTCAAACCAGTGACTTTAGCATCACGAAGTACCTTAACAACACACTATGTCACTGACTGTCCTACACCTCGGGGACGTCAGAATGATTTCTTACCAACACATCACAATTCTATAAAAATGGGCCACATGCATGCTACCATCATTCACAAGCATATCTTCTTTATTTGGATGATTTTTTCTGAGCTTTGATTTAATGGATGGTGATATGCCTATAGGGGATTCTTCCCCTAATAAATCGTGGTGGGCATATTGGATTTAGATGTATTGATGATCTGGATTTAGGAGAAGAAAATAGATTGAATACAATAAATAGAGAGATATGAAGAATAAAACATATATCTAGTGAACAATATCTTCTATTGAATTATGAAATAAGATGAAAATGTAAAACTTCATAACATAAACACTTGCTCGAATGGTGGTAGCTATCTCTGAGAAGAGATGTGGCTACTATGTGCATTTGTCTAAGCAGAATAGATTACAATGAGGTTCCATAGGCATTTTTGATATTAATCATGAATTCCAAAACCCTAGACATCCAAAAACCTAACCCTAGAAGGTGAAACACCAAAATTCATGTGGGTTCCTATGGGTAAGTTGGTGTAAGTTGGTACCTCAACTTTCCAGGGTTGTAAATTTTACATACGAACTATGTTTTAGACGCGTGATAGCTCGTTGGAAAGGTCTTTCAGAGAAATACACATTTTGTCGTCAATCTCTGACTCTATCTATATTTTTATGGTGGAGAGACAAAAAAACAACATTTAGGGCCCCAAAATGGCCCTGGAAGTACAACAAGATGTGTTGACATGAAAACATACAAAATAAGCCAGTTGGATTAGGCGAGAGGCCACTAGTATCCACGTGACGAATGTGTGGGGCTTCAGACAACCCCAGAAGTGTAGAACCCACAATTGCAAAGAAGTATAGAAGAACATGCTGAAAAAAACTAGACAAGAGGAGCCAGTTGGAATAGTTGGGTGGCCACCAATATTCACCTAGATCAATCCTCCCCCTTAGGAAGCAATGGTCTCCATTGCATTGAGTTCCCCCATCAGGTGAGGAAACTTCTATTGGATTTTTCCCCAGGTGAGCCACTTTCCTTGGTGTAGGATTTGCCCTGCCTTGACAACTCGATAAAGATAGATCCTCTATTGGCGAGTGCCCTTGACCTGTGTGTCCACTATCTGATCAATGGAGGCTTGTTCCATGTAGTTAGGATTGAGATCTGTTTTTGTTAGTTGTTTTGCGATCTCTGAGGTGTCCAATAATAGTGGAAAATATGGCCGAAGGAGGTCCACTTTGAACACTGGATGCAGGCCAAGGAAGGGTGGAGTGTTGAGCTCAAAAGCATTGCTACTCATAGCCTTGGTGATAGTGTAAGGCCCATAGTGAAGTTGGAGAAGCTTCCGATGGGGCCCCGTGACACGCTCCTTCTGCAAATGTAACCCAAATTTTCCACCAACCCGAAACTGGTTTGGTACCCTATGTTGATCATGGCACTACATCTACTTAGCATTGGATTTCTGCAAAATCTCCTGGACATGTTGGTGGATGTGCTGAATCCGCTCAATGAATCTGGTGGCTTTGTCGATTGCAAACTGATCATGGGAAGAGTCTATCTATGCAGTGGAAAGAGGAAGTGAAACATCAATGGGTCCTAAGGGTTGGAATGCCAGACCCACCTGAAATTGGCTATGGCTGGTGGAGCTATGGAGAGCCATGTTGTAACTGTGTTGAACATAGGGGAGACTCTTGTCCCATGTATGTGGATGCTTAGAATTGTGCATGTGCAGGATGTGCACAATCATTCGATTGATGACCTCTGATTGGTCATCGATTTGGGGGTGGAAAGTAGTGGATTTTGTGAGCTTCGTGTCCAACAGAGACCATAGACTCGACCAAAATGTGATGAGGAAATTGCTATCCCAGTCAGAGATGATGGTATGTGGTGTCCCAAAGTGGACCCACACTCGTTCGAAGAAGCTCTTGGTAGTATCCACCATTGTGATATTCTTCTTACAGGCTGTGAGGATGGCCATCTTTGAAAACTGATCAACAACCACAAATGCACATTCATTTCCTTGCTTGGTGGATGACAAGCCTGACATGTAATCCATTGAGATGGAGTACCAAGGCTTCTCGAGAATAGGAAGAGGGGTGTATAAGCCTTGCTTCTTAATGGTTGGCTTTGCAATGGCATGGGAAATGCAAGATCTGATATACTTGTTGACGTTCTGTCAAAGTTTTGGCCAATAAAAATGTTTCTGAAGAACGACCACAGTTTTCTTCATGCCAAAATGTCCTGCCACCCCACTGTAGTGGGCTTCCCAAATCAACTTTTCACGCTCGCTTGTAGGAACACACATATGGCCTAAGTGGCATAAGAGTTCATCCTGAATGTGAAAATCGGTGACAAATGCACTTGTACCCAAGACTTGATAGGTGGTGGCGAAGTCTGAATCTTGCTGATAAATATGGGGCCACTTAGATGCTTCATGTCCACATGAATGGGGCACAGTGGTGAGTGCAACCACAGGAGGCCGACTGAGGTAGTGAATGACATGATTGGAGATACCTGTCTTATAATTGATGTTGATATGGAATTGTTGTAGGTAGGTGGACCACTTATGATGGCGATCGTTATGCAATTTCCCCTATGTCTATATGAACTACAAGGGCTTGTGATCAATGTGTATGATCGTCTCTTTTCACAGACTGTAATTTTTCCATTGACGACAAGCTTGTACAATGGAATAAATTTCCTTGTCATAGGTGGGGTATTTCCAGACAATGTCAGAGAGTGTCTCAATATGATATGCCACCGGATGCCCATGCTGAGTGAGAACTGCGCCCACAACATAGTCAGATACATTAGTCTCAATATCGAATGGTTGTTGCAAATCGAGAAAGGAGAGTATTGGAGCTGAGCACAAGTGATGCTTCATATCATCGAATGCTCATTGTTTGTCCTTCCCCCACACGAACTTGGTCCTACCATCACCCTTAGCCCATGCAATATGGGAGAATCCCAAGATGAACCGTCAGTAGAAGTTGGATAGTACCAAGAAGCTCCGAAGCACGGTCAGTGTGGTCAGGGCTGGCCAGTCACAAATGACTTAGATCTTAGTTGGATCAACATGTACCCCATTCTCATCAAGAATGTAGCCCAAGTATTGGACCTTGTTCATGCCAAAAGATCATTTTTCCAAGTTGGCATATAGCTTGTGTTGTTGTAGAGTTCTCAAAACCTGTTGAATATGCTGCATGTGCTCCTCCCATGTCCTGCTGAAGATGAGGATGTCATCCAAATATATCACCACAAAGGAGTTGGTGAAGCATCTCAATACACCATCCATCAATCTCATGAAATTGGTTGGTGCATTTGTTAATCCAAAGGGCATGACTAGCCATTTGAAGAGACCTTCTTTAGATTTGAAGGTTGTCTTCCATACATCAGTTGGTTCGATGGGAACCTAGTGGTAGCCATACTTTAGGTCAATCTTGCTAAATAACTTTTCCCCCTTGAGTTGGTCAAGAAGGTCATCAATCCTGGGAATGGGGTACCGGTTCCTGACTATGATTTTGTTTAAGGCTTTGTAATCAATGCAGAGTCTCCACGCCCCGTCCTTCTTCTGCACTAGTACAATCATGCTTCCACAAGGGGAGGAGTTGGGTCTAATGTGCCCCTTTTTAAGAAGTGCTTGGATCTGTTGCCTGATTTCATCATTTTCCATCAGCGAGAGACGATAGACTGGTCCATTAGGTAGAGGTGTGCTGGGTGTCAGATCAATTGGATGCTTCACTTGGCAGTGTGTCGGTACCCCTATAGGTGAGGAGAACATGTCTTTGTATTCTTCCACTGTTCCGTTCACTTACTTCTGTTGCAAAGAGAGGCCCTGTGTAGAGGTCACGGATGTGGCGACGACCTTCTGCTTACTGTGAGCATGGATCATAAAGAAGATGAACTTCTCGGTCTGTGAAATGACCTTACTGCATTGCTTAACAGAGACTAAAGAAATAACAGTATGCGGTGCTACCTCTGGTATCCTGTACAATTGTCTACCCAAAGTAATAATAACACTGTGGGGTCTAGAATCATACACAACATGACGCTTCCACAAATATGGTTGTCCTAAAATAAAATCACAAACTTCAAGGGAAGAAATATCACACAGTACCTCATCTTTGAAAGGCTTGATGTCATAGGGAAAACGACACTGTTGGTTTACACAAATATCTCTTCCTTGGCGAAGCCAACCCATGGTGTAGGTTTGTGGGTGCAGTGTCATTGGCAGGTCTAGCCGCTTGACAACCTCTGCTGAAATCAAGTTCTTTTGACTACTTCTATAAAAAATGAAATGAAGCAGAGCCCCCTTTACCCACATCTGCGAGTGAAATAGGTGTTCCCCTTCCTATGGTTCTTCTGGTTCGCTTGGCTGAACTTTGGTGGTAGAGACAGTGGCACTGGGTTCAACATCGATAATCCGCTTCCCTCCTTCAAGATTTGATTCAAAATCAGAATCAACCTCTGACTCAGAAGCCTTCAGTTCGTCCATGAGGGACTTCTTGGAGTGACATTCTTCAGTGTTGTGCCAAGGGATTTTATGGTACTCACACCATTTTCCCATGTCCTTCTTCGTCTTCTCATTTCCCTTCTTATGTTGCGGCTTGGACTGGCTGTCCTGAGGGTGACCATCTCGACTTGGTCGCTTGTTGTGTGGGTTGGGGTTGTCTTTGCCCTGCTTCGGCTATGAGGGGTTTGCAAATCCAAACTCTCGCCTTTTCTTCTTAAATTTTTGCTCGATCTTAACAACATATCTATAAGTCATGCCCAATGAGGTGATGTCCAGAAACTCCATTTCTGTTTGAATGTATCTATGCAAAAAACCACAGTATTTGAGAACCATATGACGCTCAAAGTCTTCGATACCCAATTTTCTGCATAGAGTAAGGACAATATTGGTGAAATCTGGTACCGTCTGGTCCCTTTATTGACGTAGGGTGGTCCATCTAGTGTACTGGTCCTTGTAGCTTCCAATAGGGTAGTATTGTTATTTAATGTCATCCCGAAAGGAATCCCATGTAGGGGCCACCACAAACATTGCAGATTCCTCCACAACCCTTTTCTTAGAGTAAGTGTCCCACCGGTCTTTAACATGGGGAACGACCTTCAGGAGTGCAAAAGTGATCTTTCCCCTATCGAGAAAATTGTGGACCGAAAAATACCCTTCGAGTAGATTCAACCATTTATCTACAACATTTGCATCTATCAGTCCTTCAAATAATGGAATATCAAAATTTACTTGTACCTTGAAGGGGGTTGCATGGCCACTTGATGAAGATGCTTCTCTCATGGGCAGTCGTCGAAGGATTTGCATGAAGTTGTCCATCATTTCGTTCCTTTGTTAGCAAGGGATTCCTCGAGCAAAATTTTAATAGGATCTCCTTCTCCATCATCTTTCTTTTTGTTCCCCATGGGTTGTTGTCGGGCTCAGCATGACCAATCTTGTAATGGATCAATTGGTTTGAGTCCCAACTTCTTATACCCAGATCTTGTCAGGGACATGCATGAAGAAAAATAAATGAAGAGCAGACCGCTCTGAAAAGAATTAAAAAATAAGTGAAAAAATAAGGTGGTAGAGACTATTAAACTTTTTCTTCACTCAATATCACCATTTCCTAATTTTAAATCCACCATCATATTCTACGCATCGATAGCTTTCTGATGATATAAATTTTTTCTCATTCCAAGTTTGGGACACAAAGTTATGACCCTCAAAAGTTTTGTACTATCGTTGTGTTCGAATGACATGATAGATGATGTGTCCTTTAGATCTATGTGGTAGATGATGTGGCATGATGATATGGAATATGATATGGCATGTTGACAGGGCAGATGATGTGGCATGATGATAAGGTAGGAGACATGGCATGCTCGTTGGACATGGAATTGCATCCAGATATGGGGAATAGTCTATTGGATGTTTCGTGGGCGGCTTGGATGTCGGATGCTCCAGATGGCCCAAATGCCCCAAATTTTCATGAATTTCTATATTTTTAGTAGATCCCAATTTTTTACAGATTTCCACAATTTTAGATCCTATATTTTTATGGATTTTTGGAGTTTTAGGAGATCCCAAATTTTTACTGATTTCTATAATTTTAGGAGATCATAGATTTTTAGGGATTTCCAAATTTTTAAGTAGTTTAGGAGATCCTAGATTTTTAGGGATTTCCATATTTTTAACTAGTTTCATATTTTTAGGAGATCCCATTCGGGAATATGGAGGTTTCACACTTGTGACATTTTTGGTTCTTCCAAATGTTGGATGTCCCAGATTTTTGGGGTCCTAGATATGCATATGTGTGCGGTCAAAATATTAGTGCAAGATCCACATTCCATTCTTCTTATAGGTTCACATTCAAATTACTATGCGCTTAAAATACAATATAAACCCATCAAACTATTTTTCCCCAATGCATGGTGGGATAGAGAATAAATCCACAGATCAATGGTCCAAAATTAATCTGAAAACGAAATCAAAGGTTGCTCAGTGTTAACTTATGGGATCCATATCTTAAGTTTTAGAAGGCCAAATTGAGCAAGAAATGGCTCGTTAGAAAGATGGAAATGTGAGGAATGTTTTGGAAAAATTATTTTTCCTAAATAGATAGTAAAAATGCCTGGAAATTTTGGTTAAATAATTTCCCACTAATTTGTTAAAAAGTAAAAAAAAGGGCCAAGAGATTACAAAAAAGAAAAGGGGGAAAGGCTAAAAATTAATAGCTCAGCTTTATTATTTAAATTGATCTTGTGTGATTCCATTTACAAATTGATTTGATGGTGAAATATTTTGAATTTATTAATAATTTCATTTAAGTTTTTAATAACTTCATATTATGTAAATCATGCAAGTATTTGAAATAAGTTTATAAGTCAAAGACTATGAAAAAAATAAAATAATAAAGATTTATTCTAGATACTAGGATTTTTGTTAATTAATGGCTTTTCTAATGATCGGTTTCTATGTTAATGGTTTTAAATTGATTTAGGAAAAAAAAAACTATAATCGTGAATAAATGAATGAGTTAGTGAATACTTTTATTAATATTCCTCTTATTAATTCATTTCTGTTTTATTTGAGAAACATTTCCTTTTAATGATAATATTAACAAATATCTTTCTGATATTTAAATATAAATAATTTTTTTGTGGAGGTGACAAGTGGAAAAATAAGAGAAGTAAATTTGGAAAAGGAAGAAACATGTAACCATACAATGACTTAGGAAGATATTAAATTTGATTTAATGATTTTTTTTTCAGGAAATAATATCGAAAGATGAGTAGAAAGAGGAAAGATGTTGTAATTGAAGAAAAGAAGGAAGATTAATTATAAAAGGATACTCTTTTTAGGGGGAGAAGGGTTGGAAACCTTGTAATTAGACTTGATATTTTTATTGGTCTGAATATAATTTTGAAGACTTGTGGGGTCTGAAAATCTAGAATTGGAACTTGTACACTTCTGTCAAGGTTAAAGGAAGGATTGAAGACTTGATAGTTTTCGAATCTGGAATGGAGAATTGTATATTTTTATCAAGTTTAATAAAGGATTGAAGGTTAATGGATTTTGTTTAGATTTGATACTGAAGAACTATTTATGAATATTTAATATAGGAAAATAATAATTCATGATCAATTTTTCTTATTGTGCATTTATGTCAATTATTTTATCAAGTTCTATTCATTATTGAGATTGCTTGATGAAATATGATGATTTAGTTGTGAATTTGGTTGCAGTGACATAATCTAATGTCATTTGTATGTGGAATATTTTATCATTCATGTCATTGGAATATGTAGTGACTTATGCTAGAAGAATAATGAATTTCTTCTTATATTCTAGTAATGAATTACATGCATGTGATAAATCTCTTTATCACGGTTAGATTAGGATTAGATATAGGATTTCATTTCATAATTAGATAAGGCCTCATTTAGGATTTAGAAAATCTTTAATAAAATTCTCCTTTCGAGGAGAAATATACTTAGTAGAATCTAGGCCCACATACCGGTAGACATCACCACACCAAACAAGTATAGGCCTAACTGGGGCCTTGATTGGGTGATGATCCCTTCTTGCAGGAGGAACTTTTCCTCCTATCAACAATTGACGCTAGAAGGAGGGCCAAGATGTAATCCCTCTCGATCATTTATTTGAATTTATTCATTTTGAAATGGATCCTATTTCCATTTTAGAATATGCTTTCAGTTTACCTAGGCCTACTGGAAATATTTCTAGAGAGACAATCAACTTGAAAAAAATGAGCTTTAATGGAGAAAGTGAATTTTCTTCCTTTCATCATATTTCAAAATTCAATTTAATTTTTAATATCTTAGATATTATAGATTTTAACCTTGTAAAATAAATTGTTGCAAATAAATTATTAATAAAAATAGAAAAGATACAATGGCACACACACATCACATAGATATTTTACCCCGGAAACCCAAATCGGTTAAACCAATAACCTACTTTAGAGCCGCATCTCTAATTTTCTATCCATCATATCTCCATTATTTACAAAAAAATACAATATATAGGATCTCTTGGCATCCAAAACCCCTAATCCATTGACCTGGATTATTAAGCAACCCTAATTCCTTAAACAAAATTAGAAAACCATCAGCAAAAATAATGTGCCAAAGAATCACCAAAAAACAGATGCAAAAACAGTCCCCTGTGACCCCCCAGGAATGGGGGGGATAGTGCTCCGTTGTGACCCCCCTCTAACCTTCCCACACGCCCGACACAATGTGAACACTAGATCTAGTCGTGCAAAGAGTATAACACATACCCAATGTTCTCCCACTTTTTATTTTTTTTGCATACAAGGGGTTACATAGTCACCAATCCAAGGAAATAATGTCCATAGATCCTCTACACCAAGATAACTTCTCAATGTTCATAGATTTTGTTAATGAATCTGCAACATTCTTCAAAGTGTCCACCTTCATCAAAATCACCTTATTTTCTTCAACCATGTCTCTCACAAAGTGATATTAAAAATCAATATGATTTGTCTTTGAATGATAATCCAGGTTATTCACCAAGAAGATTTCACTATGACTGTCACAATATATTCTTACAACTTGTTGTACCAACCCAATATCTAAAGACAATCTCTGTAACCATACTGATTCCTTGCTTGCATGAGTGGCTGCCATGTATTCAACTTCTATAGTTGAGAGTGCCACTATAGACTATCTTTTGCTCATCCAACTGATTTCTCCTCCAAATAGGTTAAACACATACACACTTGTAGATGTTCTATGATCCATATCTCCATCCCAGTATGCATAAAAAAACCCATGTATGTCCAACAATATGTCCAATCCCTATCTTCCTTGGTAGCACAATCCATAACTAGCAATGCCACACAAATACCTAAAAACCTTCTTTACCACTTTCCTATGCTCTTTCCCCAGTTTCTACATATAACTGCTCAAAACTCCCACTGCATGTGCAATGTTCGGTCTAGTACATACCATTGCGTATATTAAACTTCCAACCGTACTAGCATATAGAACATAGGACATGTCCTCTTTGTATTCCTATGTCTTGGGACACTAATTCGTAGATAACTTTACACCTACAAGAATAGAAACCTTGACCAGTTTACATTCCTACATATTAAACCTCTTAAATATTGTCTCGATATATTTTCTCTAATTTAACTAGAGTTTCATGTTTTGTTGATCTCTTTTAATTTCCATGCCCAAAATGAAATTTGTAGCAGCAAGATCCTTCATGTAAAACTTAGAGGACAACTAAGTTTTCACATCTTGTATAATCTCCTTGCCATTTCCTATCAGCAACACATCATCCACATACAAGACCAAATAAATAAGTTGATCACCGATTAATTTGAAACACACACAGTGATTTTCTTTTCTCCTTGTGAATCCAAGTCCCAACATCTAAGTATCAAATTTTTATACCACATCCTTGGTGATTTATTTAACCCATATAGGGAATTTTTCAGCTTGCATACCATGTCTTTCTTTCCCTTCACAACAAAGTCTTCTCGCTTCTTCATGTAGATTTATTCTTCCATATCCCCATATAGGAATGTTGTCTTCAAATCCTTCTATTCTAGTTCAAAATCAAATGCATAAACAACAGATAAAAGAAATATACACTACAAGCAAAAGACCCTCTAATGGAGTTTTTTGTGGAAGCCCCCATTAAAATAACCCAAAAATTCATTTATAGTGGAGGATACTAGTGGAGGCGAGCGGGAAAAGGTATTAGCAGATGTTTTTGTATGGTGTGTTTATAAATATATAATGAGCTGATGCAATTTATACAATTGATGCACTGGTTCCCACAAAACTAACACACCTTAGTAGGGTTATTTAAAACAAAAAAAAAACTCTGGTGCACTACATAAATAATGACACACCGGGGGTGCACAATTGCTCTAAAAAATTGTGCACTGTGGCAGTGTTATTTTTAAAAATTTATATACGACGGTGCGCTACTTAAACAATTGCACTGGTGCAGACAGTTTCTCCCAAACAATGGGGCATCGTGGTAAGGTTTTCAAAAAAAATACTCCAGTGCGCTATGTAAATAACGACACACCGATGTAGCTAGTTCTTTAGTGCACCGTAAAAGGGTTAAATTAAAACAAATTACCAGCGATATTCTTAATCATGCAAAAACATTAGCAGAGAGAGCAGGAGAAATAACAAGAGAATAGGGTTGACCTGTATAATGTTGTACAAGATTGGGAAGCTAGGGAGAGGGAGAGGGATTTGTTTCCTGGGTGTTTCTGTGAATTGTTTTGTCTGCATTTCAGCTGTAAAGACTTGATTCTAAAGTATAAGAATTTCAATTGTAAATATTTGAGTCTAAAGTATGGGTAGTCACTCAAAATTCTAATCTATGATCATTTGAAGCATGTTGCAGACTCAAGTATTTGGTGAACTCCCAACTGATGGGTTGTCTAGAAAAATTATAATCTATATTAGTTTCTAATTCACAATTGTGTGTGATTATGATGACAATTTGAGTTCTTATGACCATGATGTCCATGATGGGAATATTTCTCCATGGGTACCTACTACCGTCTGGATCGGCCTTCCCATATCGCCATCATAATCATCAATGATTATAACCTTGTGTGATCTTGCTGTAAATGATCATAACCAACTTGCATGATCATCAATGATCATAACCTGCGTGATCTTGTTGTCAATGATTATAAATTGCATGATCTCATCGCTAATGATCATAACTTCCTGATGTCATCCTCAATGATAATAACCTGCATGATCTCACCATCAATGATCATAACCTGCGTGGTATCGCCGTCAATGATCATAACCTTGATCTCGTCGTTAATGATCATAAACTTCTCTCAAAATCCTAAACTATAATCATTTCCCATTTATAATATAGTTGGGAGTTCACCAAATCTTTGAGACTACAACATCCTCAGTCTAGAAAAATTCTAATCAATATTACCGACAAATAAAAATTTCGATAAATTTTAAAGCAAAACGATGCATGTATTTAAAAGACACTGCACAAGTGCATCTATAACACACCAACACACTGGGGCATTGCATCAATAACTGCACCGTGACATGATTAAATAAAACAAATACGCACCATTGTAGGATTATTTAAAAAAATATACTCCGGTGCACTCCATGGTATATTGATGCACCGTTCAACACACATGCTCTAAACGAATACACCATGATAGGTTTATTTAAAAAAAAATATAATCCAGTGCACTTGTTAAAACCAAACGCACTGGTGCCGCTAATAATAGAGCGCATCATGACATGGTTAAATAAAAAAATGTATGCACCATTGTAGGATTAATTAAAAAAATATATGTCGGAATGCTTCGTAGTATACTGATGCACAGGGGCACATTGTTGTTCCAAAGGGAGCACCATGTCAGAGTTATTTAAAAAAAAAAAACTAGTGCCCTATATAATACAGGACAGAACACTGCGTCGGAAAATTGACCACACCGTGACAGGGTTAAATAAAAAAACTACGCACCATTGTAGTATTTTCTTCAAAATATATATATGTCGGTGTGTTCGATACTAATCGGACGCATGGTTCACACCAATTCTCTAAAAGGGTGCACCATGTTTGGGTTATTTGTAAAAAATATTATCTGGTGTGCTACTTAAATATTGTAGCATTGGTGCGTTCAGTCATCGAGCGCACCATAACAAGGTTTAATAAAAAAAAATATCGGCCTTAAAATTAATTTTGACCATTTTTAGTGTTGTAGATCTCAAAAGCATCAGTGCAAATTTTTCCTCTATGAAGCACCCTGCTATCAGTGCTTCCCTTGCTTGCCTTCCTTCCATCTATTGTTGTATGCATGGATTTTTAATTTTTCCAAATGATGGAAAATTTGGTTTTTTTGATTACGTGCCAACCATGCCTCCCCGATGAAAAAATGTCCAGGTAATATCTTTGTTTCTTTATAACTTAAGTTTTCAGCGGATTAAAATTTAAAATTGAGTTAATTTTTCACTGTTTAAAAAAAAAAAAAA
>ML780592.1:511556-523553 GCA_009831015.1 Picea engelmannii
GGAATTTTGTATAGCGCTAGACAGATGTCATGTTATGATACATTGGAGGTCGAACTTCCCTTTTTCCTTAGAGCTGTTTTTCTTATTTTTTGAGAGGTTTTTGGAGACGAGGTCAATTTTTTTTCCATCAGCTTGTTGGGTCAAGGACTCATGTGTGGATGCACATGTGGGAGGAGGTGATGCCCAAGAGGGGAGAGCCGTGGTTTTTGACCAAGATTTCCCCAGACGCACTGGGGATATGAGGCAGTGAGGCGGATCACATGTTTGTCATGGTGTCGTGTCCTTACGAGGGTTTGGATTGGCGAGGATGTTTGAACATCCTCTTCACACTAGATGATCCATGAGATGATAGAGGTAATATTAGTGTTTTGTTTAAATTAATCTAGTTTCATTTTATTGTCTTACTTAATTAGAATAAAATTAATTCTAACACGTTCTTTAGCTTTTTTTATTAATTTTTTTAATGAAAATGTATAATTATTTTTGTGTACTATATCTTTTGGAGATATTGGCATTTCATTGGGGATGTGCCTCCTCCCCCAGTATATGAATACGAGGATATGATGCATGAGTCTGCGGCGGGTCATCGTCCTCAGGTGCATATACTTGATGACATGCACCGTAGGCCACATACACGATTCAGGTTGGAGTTGGGTGACTCACTTTGTGCACTTTGGACTAAGGTGGGTGTCTTCCCTGTGCTAATGCAAGACAACAGGGCATATCATATTCTCTTGGATATTTGGAGGGATATGTTTCATGATTTGATGCCTCTTATGAATCATATCATCAGAGCTACCATGATACTAGCAACGAGGAGGGCTCCCGATGATAGGCACAACCCCCCTACCAATATGACTTATTCGTCCAGTACCCCATCGATTTATGAGGGTGGCCATGATACCTCTCCACATCCTCCTCCTCCTCCTTCACCTCACCCAAATCATGAGCAGGAAATACATATTACTCCTCCTCCTCTTTCACCTCACTTAGATGAGCAGGAAGGACCTATTTCTCATCCTTCTCTTTCACCTCACCTAGATGAGCAGACAAGACCTATTCCTCCACCGCTTATTTTTGGTCAAAGAGTCGACCAACCACTTCCTCATGACCATCCATCATATTCTACTATAGAACATGCCTCCACTATTGTAGTAGATATGAAAATTATCCCATCGGTTGGACCAGATATGTTATAACAATTATTTGACTTGCTCATGATATATGTGTGTGTGTGTGTGCATTTTTTCTGTTCACGTTGATGTACTTAATTTATATGTTGATGTTGATGTGTATACTGTTAGGTCATGTTATATATGTTTGTTAAATGTGTTTGATAGGTGTGTATGTTATAACAATGTTAATTAGATGTGCATTTTTCCTGTTTATCATGATTATTTACTTAATTAATTTATATGTTGATGTTGATGTGTACATTTTTAGGTCATGTTAAATATGCTTGTTAAATGTGCTTGGTAGATGTTTATGTTAAATGATGTTTGTTAGATGTGTGTGACGATGATGTTAAACAATGCTTGTATTTTGTTAGATGCGATCATAATGATGATGACCTGTTAGATTATTAGATTTGTGTGCTAGCTAATTAATGACGTTTATATGTGCTAGAGGTATATATAATTAATTAGATGATGTTAGCGAATTTAAATGTGTATTTTAGATGATTTTTATGTTTGGTAGATGGTTATCATCATGATGTTTATTTTTATTAAATGATATTTATTATAGATTATGTATTGGTGAACTTATATCAAAATTTTATATATGAAACATAAAGACGTAATTTAAATAAAAAATGCAAATTTAATTTTATAAATTACAAAGTTCAATATGGTTGAAACTATAATTGTAAAATTACCATAAACATTTTTCTATTGGATAGATAGTTCATATATATTCATTCTAACTAAATTATTCTTCAAAAAACAAAATACATATGAATAAATGTTATTTTCCATTGTACTAATTACTGTTTTTTAATAGAATCTTCTACACTAAAAAATATTATTATGGATGCAAATTAATCTTCCATTGTACTAATTATTCTATTGGCCGTAAAATTTTATGGATGCAAATTAATCTTCGTATTGTTATTTTTGTCATTATTTCGTAAGTTGATTGCTATCAAACTTTAAATTACTTCATTAATTGTGGTTTTACTCAACATTGGGGGCATAATTTTATAAATATTTCCAAAAGCAATGATAAAAGTATGTAAACTAACAAACACTTTAGTTAAAAGCCAAATTATCACAAAATCATGTTAAAAATTTAATTTTTAAATTATAAACCACATTATTTGTTAAATATGTTACTTTTAAATCTACAAAATACATGAACATAAAATCAATTTTTGAATCATCATGTTAACATATCATCAAAAAGGTTGTACTATTAAACATGCATATGAACCATACTATTACTTCTAATATCAACATAGATTATTAGGATAAATAAGAAACTATGTAAATTAAAATATTACCATTCAATATCTAAACATGTTGCCAACTATAAAAATATTATATGTCGTTGAATATATATATATATATATATATATATATATATATATATATATATATATATATTTTAATTAAATAACTCATGCATGGTTTAGAATATTCACAACTCAAATGCTCAAGCAAGGAATTACAATCCAAATATTAAAATTATTTCCCTAAGAGATATAAGGATCAAAGTCATATCACTAACAAAAATGCTTTATACAAGTTCTTGAGTGTGTCCAAGGGTAAGAGGATTGTTAGTAAATGGATAAATGTCACCTTCTATACACATCAAAATTCTAAGTACACCATTGTTACTATACTCTTTTTTGGGTCTCAATGCTTCTATAACATGTTGGTAAAGGGTCAAACATCTAACATCTTGAGGCATTTTTGAACATGATAATAATTCTTACAACTTTATCATGATAATAATTCTTAAAATTTTATATAATTAAACATGCATCAACATACAATATATTCAAATAACAATATAAATTCTATTTCAATCAATCGTTCCATGAAATCACAAATAATTTGAAAGAAAAACACATTATGCATCAAACTGACTGTTAACCAACTAAAATTGTTCAAATATTTGTTATAATTAACTTAGCATTACCTCTGTCAAAAGATGAATAAAAAACAATATAATTAGCAAAATAAAGATAACAAAAAGATACAACAACAATATTAATGATGAAATAAAACATATACATATCACTCTCTGTTGTCATCACCCTCATTATCTTCCTTGTTTGGCATGATAACACTATTGTTCTCTAAAATATGTTTTGATCTAGGGTAGTGTCTTAATATGAACCACCAATTCCTATCCACAACATCTAGGTAAAAAAAAACATGGTTGCAGTGTTTTTGGAAAACATAAGGCTCTTTAGCTTCATCCCACATCTTTCTAGAGTTGATACATATCATCCCACTATCACGATCCTCCTTTACATTATTCTGATCAAAGGTGTCCCACCACTTGCACCTAAAAATAACACATTGGAAGGAAGATAATTCCATTCGAATGATCTCTTGTATCTTTCCAACATAACCTAACATCTCCCATATTAGGTTTTGATCGCGGTGGCTAGCATGACTATATTGGTCAAATTTGAATTCTACTCCACAATCTTGTGTCATGCATCCATCATCGACATCATCTGTGTGAAAATGATATCCATATTCCCACATAGATGGGAACAAATAAACCTATAAAAAAGTGAAAAAATCACAGTGTCATGTGTCTAATAAGTTGACCAATAAAATATAAAATATAGGTGTTATAATTCAAAGGTGCATTATGAAGTTAAAACTGTAAAAAAAGAGATTATTACTGAGTTTTTGCACCCAATCCCTATGTTTAGTGTATCCTCTTCAACACACAGGTAATGACCAGATTCACCATATTTCTATCTAACTTGATCAACAACCCAATTGTTGGGGCATATCATTAACATATTTTCTATTAAATGATCAGGATAAGACATGCTTCTACCATTCAATCATCTAAATTATTTCCTGTCACTGTCCCATTTCCTCTACTATTCGTACAATGCAACCCATGACCGTGTTGCCTCCAAATTGTAAAGAGTGAATTTATTGATGGCATCAATTTATGAATTCGTTGATATATATATATATATATATATATATATATATATATTCATGAAATAAAACTAACATATTATAGTACATATCAAATCAAAAAGTACATTATGAAGTTTAGTGTGAATAGTTATTGTGTAGAAATTTGACAAACGATAAGTCACTTACTCTTTATCAAGCGCCTTTTTCCATTTGTTTGGAGAAGCTCCCCTTCTCTTTTGTCTTCATCCCTTTCGTCATCCCAAATCACCACACCTAATGTGTTTTCGATTTGATTGATGTACTCACTAACATAATAGAAAGACTCATATGATATGTACCCCTCTACCATAGACCCCTCCAGTTTTTCCCTTTGTCAAACAAATCCTTTCAATTTCTTCATGTTCCTCTCTAAGAAGAACATCCAACGATAGGAGACCACTTAGACTAATTCAACCTCTTCTACTAGGTGAATCAGAAGATGAACCTGCAAGTCCATGAAACTCGTCGGCAGATCCTTCTCAAATACACAAACAATCTCAACTATCTCTTGATGCCACCGTGGAATTCTATCCATATGAATCTCCTTTGATGTGATCCAACGTAAAAATGTAGATAATTTAGATATGGCACATCGTAGGTCCTGGGGGAAGTCATGGTTCACACACCCATGCTTGAGCAAAGGATAATGACACTACAAAGTAAACACATACAAAATTAATTATGTTTTATCCCATGTCATGAATTTATAAAACAAATACTAAAATCATGTTTTTGACCTACATAATCTTAGAAGGTTCAAATGGTAATTTGATTTTAACCCCAACAAATGGTCTTCCATAGTGAAGATCCATATAAAGAAGGCACCTTCACACCCAATATAACTTTCTTTACCAAAGAAATATCATATTTCTTCAATATCCATGAGACATCACCTTGATTGGAATACCAAGAGGGACCAACCTCTCCTCTATTTTCTTTTCTTGGCCAATGTTTCTTTTTACTTTTTGAAGAAATAAGATCTCTCCTAATAGCCAATGTGTCACTTTATTTTGATGATATGTACCTCCAAAAAGAAGATGGAACATTTTTAAAAATATGCATGGGATCTAGTAAGTTGGAAATCTTAAGATTCTCCCAATATAGGAGCTCATAAAAGACAAATTTCCTTTTCATCCCAATGGGAAAATTTTCAACATAGGTATCGAAGAATTTTGGATCATCGAACATAGGATCCCCATTTGAATCAAACATTTATGTAATCTCCTTGTCCTTCTCTCTCTCATATTCTCTTAAGCCATTTTGATGGTGTCATTATTGCAGGCCTTTGGGTTCTCTTTGGTTTACCATTGAAAGCGGATGTTGCTCTTCTATAAGGGTGTTGTTTTGGGAGGAATACTCTAGAGAAGTCGTACAATGGATTTCGTAGGTGGTTGGACCATCTAGCCTTCAGATAAGGTCCACAACATTTACATCCATGATAGCCTTTAGTTACAAGATATGCAAAATTTGAATAATTGGTCATTTGATATTATAATCTTTTCTCCTGCATTTGAGAAAAATATGTTGGAAGATTTGTTGTTGTCATTGATGTCAACCCTAGTCATTGGTTTTGGACTGCAATATTGATGAAGGTATTTGGACATGAAGGACAATGTACATGCAGAAACAAAACCCATGGATGGATATTATACATCCCGTTGTTTCCAGTGGTAGGTGGAACGTCACATGGATCCTCATGGTTGAGGAGAAATGAATTTTTGAAGATGACAAAGTGAATTGAAGAAGGAAGTACATGTAGGCCCTAAATATAATTAAAGAAAAGAATTACAAAATAAGAAAGTGTCAGGTCGACCTTAATGTTAAAAGGAAGTGACATAAATGGTATAAATAAATATCATTATACATTCATTTGATACACAAGTCGAATTTCAGAGGAAATCATAAGTAAAGAAGTTCATTTGATACACAAGTCAAATTTCAGAGGAAATCATAAGTAAAGAAGGCCAAATTTCAAGGGAGGATGAAGTTTTTTGGTGATGTGTTCTAAGGTATGTTATTTACAGGTCATCTTACCATTTTCGATATAATTTTTTTTCTAGAACAATTCAGATGGTGAAATTTCTATGGTATTGAGAAGCAATATCAAGGTACCTGTGGTAAAAGTTTCAACTCTTTATTCGCTATAATTATGGAGATAAAATCTGTGGAAGATAGGGTTTTTGACCAGTCCTGAAGCTAGTCAATAAACAAGTGTTCCAGGTAAAACAATCATATCTTCTTCATAGAGAATCCAAATGAAGTGGGATCAATTTCATTGGAAAGATTACGAACTTTTTTTTTTCGTTTGTGTGAGTTTCATAATCGGATGTTAAATATTGAGCATGAGTCATTATGTACAAGTTCTCTCTCCTAAATAAACCATAATTGAATAAAGTCTACCATTCTTTCTATAACTTCTTTTTGGGGAGGATTCAAGGAGTGAAAATTGGAGGAGTTTCGAAGAATAGATTGAGTAATATTATCTACAGGATCAGAGTATTCCAAGAATTGAAGAATTGCAGAAATTGAAGAAGTCTTAGGAAACATTATCAGGTTCTATGAGATGGTTGGTTGATGGTGATGATTTAATGTAAAGTTTTATTATCTCTCATATATTGTTGGGTGGAAGGAAGGGGAAAGGATGGAGATTTCAACCCTCTCTTTATATTGGAGGATTGTATCTTCCTCTTGGATTTTTATCCCTCCCTTTACATTTGGAAGCTGTAGATACCTTTGGAAGTCATTATTTCCCTTGAACAATAACTATTGATTATTTATCATATATTGTGCATGGTGTATTGGTGTAACTCTTATACTATTGTTCATTACTCATTGGATATAATTGAATGGTTTAAGTATAAGTTGAAAAAGGTTTTAAATTGTACTACTTGATACTGATTCACCCCCCTCTCAGTATCAACAATTGGTATCAGAGCGGGCTGCCTTCAGAACAATTTAACCACTGGAAGAAAAATCCTGAGCAGAGATGGATGACCATGAGCACATTTCAAATGTGATTAAAATATTTTATGGAAGAAATTATGCATACTGGAGTGATAGAGTGAAAACTTACCTAACATCTTTGGGAGTAGACATTTGGTACTCAGTTGTAAATGGCCATGTAATAAAAAATAATGCTCCAACCGATCCAAATGAGAAGAAACTTATGCGTTGTAATTCAAAAGCCATACATGTTATTCTAGGAGCATTGGCACCAACTATTTCTAGCAAAGTGATGGGTTGCAGCACTGCTAAAGAGGTATGGGACAAACTCAAGAGTATCTACGAAGGTGATCCAAAAGTTAAGCAGGTCAAGTTTCAATGACATAGAGCAGAATTTGAAAATTTGAAGATGAATGAAAAGGAAGATATTGCAACATATTTTCTTAGAGTTGATGAAGTTGTTAATTCTATCAGAGGATTAGGTGAAGAGCTTGATGAATCCTTGGTTGTACAAAAAGTGTTGAGATTACTTCTCTTAAAGTATGATGCTAAGGTCTCTGCCATTAAAGAAACTAGGGACTTGACCAAAATGACAATGGATGAATTACATGGGTCTCTTATAGCATATGAAATGAGAACAAGTATAGAAAGTGACCATCCAAAAAATTAATCATCCTTTAAAGCCATAAAGAAGACAAAAGACAAGTATAACGACCTTGATGAAGAAATAGAAAATTTCGTAAGAAGGTTCCAGAAGGGAAGTGGAAGATACAAAGGTAAGTCTCCTCTCAAATGTTTTAACTGTGGTAGAATAGGACATATTGTTGAAAAATTCTACTATAAAAAGAGCTTCTACTCCAAGGATGATGACATCTCCTTAGATGAGAGTGATGAAGAAGATAATGATGGAGGAGCAGTCCTCTTCATAACCCAATAAACCCAGGATGATGATCACGAGAATTCTAAAAAAGAAGAAATCATTTCTAAAGAAGATTCAGATGAATAAACCAACCTTGATTCCTTTTGGGGATACAAAGACAATGCAAAGAGTGAATAAGAAGATGAGAATCTTGAAAAGTTGAAGCATGTTGAAACTGAAAATAGAAAGCTTAGAAACACAAACATAATACTAAAAGGTGAATTGAGTAGTTGTGAAGAAGAGAATTACAAGCTTGAAAATACCATTGATAGCGTGAAGGAACAATTAGAATATTATGAGAAATTTAAAGTAGAATTGGATCACACAAAAGGGGAGCTACTATTGACAATAGAAAATTTGAAGAAGTTTGAAAAAAGCACTGAAAAATTAGATGAGATCCTTAGCAATCAAAGATATCCAAATGAAAAGACATGACTATGATACAATGACAGTTTGAAGACAAAAAAACAAGAGAAGGAAGATGAAAATGATGAAACCAACACTCCAGAACAAGTTGAACAACAAGATAGAAGACTAGAATTTATAAGGAATGAGACATCAAGAATATCCTCTCCCATCAGGTATGAAAGAAATAATTATGAAGGAAACTACACAAGAATAGATCATGAACCTAGATGGACCACACCACAAAGAAGATC
The DNA here is from genome assembly GCA_009831015.1 of Picea engelmannii. Lineage (NCBI taxonomy): Eukaryota > Viridiplantae > Streptophyta > Pinopsida > Pinales > Pinaceae > Picea > Picea engelmannii. Next base: position 520,232 of record ML780592.1, read on the forward strand.
ACTTACTCCCAGGTATCAAAATTTCTTTCTTGGACATTGTTATACTTGTGGAAATTTTGGACACAATGCAATCAATTGTAGAATCAATGAAAGGCATAACTATGAAAGATACATGAATGGTGAAAAAAGTAGATATGGAAATGTTCGTAGACCTGTCAACAAAATTTATAATCCATTTGACCCATTAATGGATCAAAATATTGTATGTTACAAGTGCAATAATCTTTGTCACAAAGCACGAGATTGTAGAGAGATGAAGGAAGATAATCGTATGCCAAATTTTTGTATACCAACTACAACATAGAAAAGGAAAGAAATTCCACAAAATGAAAACTGTCAAATAACATTAGTCACTAAAGAATGCAAAGAAGAAGATGAATGGTTCATATACAATGGGTGCTCATCTCATATGATTGGAGATCAAAGTAAATTTGTCATCATGAAGAAAAAGGGTGGAAATGTTTTATTTGGAGATGACTCATATACCAAAATACTTGGAAAAGGAACTGTAAATCTTGGAAGTGAAAATGTAAAAGCGGGAAAAGTCCTATTGGTTGAAGATTCGAAGCATAATCTCCTCAGTGTCAGCAAAATATGTGATCAAGGATACACTCTTATGTTTGACTCCAGAAAATGTAAAATCAGAGAAAATAACTCAGGAAGATTGGTTGCAACTGCAACAAGAAGACCGAAAAACATATACATCCTAGACGTGAAGAAGAGAGAGAAGACATAAGCCACACAAAAGGATTCCAAGGAAGAAAAAGTCCCAAAGACCAAAAATAAGGATGAAGTATTATTGAGTGCCACATGTTCAGGGGGAGAAACCCTAAAGAAGAGAGTTACCTTTTGTCATTAAAATCAGGGGGAGCAACCCTACCCTTTTCCATTGATGTCAAAGGGGGAGAGAAATTGGGATCATGATGATAGGGGGAGCATGAATGTTGCCATCAATGAAAAAGGGGGAGATTGTTGGAAGATTGGTTGTTGTCATTGATGTCAACCCTAGTCATTGGTTTTGGACCGCAAGATTGATGAAGGTATTTGGACATGAAGGACAATGTACATATAGAAACAAAACCCATGGATGGATAATATACATCATGTTGTTTCCAGTGGTAGGTGGCACGTCACATGTGTTGAAATAATGTAACTGCAAAGAGTATTCTTATTATTATTGATATTTTATTTATAGGATCAATCCCCATTGTGGATTGATCATGTTGGATATTGTAATAGGACCAAATCCCCTTTTTCGGATTGGTCAATAGACAATTATAATAGGCAGAATAAGAAGTCAGCCCCAACAGTTAATAAGAAGACCCAGAAATGTAATAAAGGTGGGTTTACCCACCTAGATTGAGAAGTCGGCCCTGCCAGTGAAGAGACACTTCACACATGCCAGAACTTGTATAAATAAAGGAGGCTATCACCTCATTTGATCACAACTCACTTGCTCAGTTTGAGAGACAAGTTCTGATCTATTATCGGCAAAGGAGAGAGAGAGAGTGGCACATATCTTGGAGAGGACTTTTTATGTTAGCATAGAGATCTCTTGGCATTGTATTGGCTATCTATATTAAGGAAGTTTTGCTGAGTTTTCTTCCTCTAGAGGGTTTCCCAGGATAAATGTTGTGTCTCTTGTGAATGTGTATTTTTCAGTGATCTTGTTCTTATGTTGCTATTATCTATTGAAATGAAAAGAACTATAATAATGGCATAAAATTTAACATGGTATCAAAGCCAACCTGAAGGAAACATATTTCTCAAGAGAAAAACATCACTGTTGTAGTACCTGCAGATTAGGGTTTTTCAAAAGTGAATCTTTTCAGCTTCAAAACCACCTAGAAAGTTGCGCCCTCCCCCAAGGATCATTTTGGCACCTTCAACGCACCTTTTCAGTGGCTGGATCTCCTAGAAAGTGAAACCCTAGTTTCAAAAAAGTACTAGAAGTACCAGAAAACCAGTACCAGAAGTACCAAAAGTACCAGAGTACTAGAAGTACCAAAAGCACCAGTCCAAAAATCCACAGATCAGATTTGAAGGGGCAAAATTTGGATTTTCTCAGATCCAAGCACACTAGGCAGCTCGCCTCAACAAAGTGCATCTCCTGGTAAGTTCAAATTTTGATTTTGAGCACTTTCATTTTTTGGTCATTTTCCTAGCTCCAGGTAAAGATGTCTGCAAGCATTAAGCTTGTTGACAAGTTAGAAGGAGTGGAAAAATTCCATTCCTGGAAGTATAGGATTGGCCTCATTCTTGAAGAGAATTCCCTAGCAAGATTCATCAAGGAAGAATTACCGGAACCCGAAGATGCTGCAGAAAAGGCAAAGCATCAAAAGGACACAATAAGGGCTAAAATAATCATTGCAGATTAAATCAAGGACCATCTGATCCCTTATGTGTCATCCAAGAAGACCCCAAAAGAAATGTTCGATGCCTTGAACAGACTATATGAAGGAAATAACATAAACCGGAAGATGAATCTTAGAACTCAACTGAAGAATACAAGGATGCAGAAAGGAGAAATGATTCAGGAATACTTCTCCAGAATCTTGGAATTCAAAGAATAGCTAGAAGCTATTGGAGATACCATAGATGAATACGAACTCATAATGACGACACTAAATGGTCTTACACGACCTTGGGATGCTTTCATCTAGATGATATGTGCCAGAAAGGAGAAACTGAAGTTCGACAGCCTATGGGAAGAATGCATCCAAGAAGAAACAAGAGTAGCGAATCGTGAAGCGCTACTAGCTAGGGATGATGATCAAGCCATAGCCACCCACACCAAAGGAGGAAGGAAGAAACCCTACCTCAAAAGGGAGACTCATAGATATCCTCAACCATAAAACAAATCCAATAACAAAGAATCTCATCCAAGGAGATTTCAGAAGAAAGGACAACGCAAGGAAAGAGATCTCTCATCTATACAATGTTATCATTGTGATAAGATGGGACACAAGGTGAATTCTTGTCCAGTCAGACGAGAAGAATACAAGAGGAAACATAAGAGGAAACATGCCCACATAGTCGAAGATGAAGAGCCACCTACAAAGATGATCAAGGACCATGTCTTGATCTCGACCCTCTTAGGATCGGTAACACCTGGAGAGGACACATGGCTCATTGATAGTGGTGCATCAAAGCACATGACGAGTAAGAGAAATACTCTCTCTTGTATTTCATAAAAGAAGTTTTCTAAAAAAGTAACACTTGGAGATGATTACCAATATCCCATCAAGGGAGTGGGAGAATCAAACTACAAGCTAGATTCATAAAACTCAATAAAGATGAAGGACGTACTCTATGTACCGGG